>JACEFZ010002256.1:42500-211485 GCA_014155875.1 Cepaea nemoralis
AACTGGAAAGATAAATGGGAAGAGAGGCAGAGGTATAGCAAGAGAAATGATGCTCGAAGAATTGAGACGGTGGCATGAACGAACGTCATCAGCAGAGTTGACTCAGAACGCCAAAGACAGATCTGCGGAGAGACATGAACGCCTACGCCAGCTGGTATGGCACTTGAATATGATGTCCTGTGCGGAGTTGTTACTTGTTCACTTCGGTGGAGTTAGTACAATGCATCATATTTCTGGTGGCCTGGATACCTTGGTTTCCACTTGGCTGTATAAGTGCTTCTTTGGCTTCTTGGGTTTTGTCTATATCAGGCTGAAGTATTCAGTGTGTCAGCCTAAGCATTTCTAACACGGTTGCAACAGAAAAATAACTGATTCAGCAGCAAAACAAAAAGCAGGTTTGGACCAAACATGGTATACAATCATATTAACGTGTAACATAAAGTACATTTCCATTCACTGAGCATTGAAAGTGAGGTACATATCAAGAAACAAAACAAATAACCCGATGACTCTGGTGTGGCAATATATCGTCCTTCTGCTGCAATGGAAGGTCTCTTTTGGTGATATAGTATCGTTCAACACTGAATCAGTTAATTATTATACATTGCTTGGCGGCAAAAATGGGAGATGATGATGATGCCGTTGAAAGGTTGAAGTGGAGGACAGGAGGGAGAGACCAAGAAAGAAGTTGCTGGACAGTTTGATATAATGCTATGGAGGAAAATCAGTATCACAAACGACTGGCAGCATACGAGGCAGAAGGCTGTGGACATAGTCAAATCTCGGTTTTCGTTGCCTTTGATTTTCGTCGGTTTCGGTTTTCGTAGATGTTGTCCTCGAAAATTTTGTCTCGGTTTTTGTCGGTTGCCACGGATTTCTTTGGCCTGCTCACACGACCTCGTTGCTAATTTTACAAAAACAACGGAACCCACGCGTTATTCTGCTCAGTTTGACTTTTTTTTTTTTTAAGTGAGCATCACTCGCTAATAATAAAATACGATAAAGGTATTAAGATTGCTGAAATCGGCCGCATGTGCGAGAAGTAGCCATCCACGATAAGTTCCATTGTGGCGACAAAGGAAGCAATAAAGGAGGATAATGTAGCAAAAGGCATGAAACAGAGATATCAAACAATTGAACATGTCGAACAATTATTAATTTGGATAAATCAAAACAAGTTAGATGGCAATTCTGTTTCGGAGGCAATCATATGTGAAAAGGCCAGTCTGTTGTATGCCGACCTTATTAAGAAAATGCTTGGGACGAGTGCTAGTGTACTTAGTGATTTTAAGGCCAGCAGAGGATGGTTTGCAAAATTCAAGATGCGCACTAGCATACATGGTGTTACTAGGCGCGGCGAAGAAGCGACTTCGGACACGTTTGGGGCCAAAAATTAGTAGTTGAGTTGAGTTGAGTTAAGAATCGACATCACTGCACTCAGGACATTCCCATACGTGCTCCGTCCCCTCGTTCAACAGCCAGCGAAGAGTCATACTCTTAGATACTATATGTATTTGAATAACGAAGACACAAACTATAGAATGTACGGTTTATTGCCTGGCATATTTCGCTGCATCTCGTCAGGTACATACTGCAGATGTCACACAACGTAGAGTAAAAGAACTATATTCATCGTTCAAGCTGGAATATGCACATGTTCGCTCACATTTATTCTCTATAAAATGTCTTTGATATGTAGTTAGGAGTGTTTAGAACGAATGAATTGGATTTACATTGATTCATATGTGAATAATTGCCCCGGTTTTCGTCGGTTTCGGATTTCGCCGATTGTCTTCGGACGGATTATCGACGAAAACTGAATGTACATGATCACAAACGCCACAGGGCGTGGACTATAAGAAGTTGTATACAAATATTTGCATATGCCAGTTTGTAATACTGCACTAATTAATAAATACTCTCTACTATAAATGATATTTGTTCTGTAACTATTTTAAAAAACCGTAAAGTTTACTAGTTTTGCTTGATAAATGTTGTAATAAAATAATTGTCTTCAATGATCACAATAAAATTATCATTTGGAGTTCATGAACTATGTTGCCTAGATCTCTGGCACATTTGTCACTTCCTTTTATTCCACCGAATCCAGCACGATGAAGGCGAAAGGCGAGGTGTGTTATTATTTTTATTCTTATTATGTTATTTAAGGCATGTTCTACTGCTTATTTGTTGTATTTTGAACTTTATCATATTACTAACAGATTTTAGGGACTAAAGTTAATTTTCTTATAGTCAACAGTACAGTAACTGAACAAGTAAATTTCGGCACGCGTGCCACCCCGGTTTCCATGAGTTCAACTCAAGAGTTGGTCACGCCGCTTCATTCCGGCCGTACGTCAGTCGGCTACAAGTTACAGTAACTTGTGTAATGTATCGTATGTTGGTAGTAATTTTATATTTGATGATGCTGGGTGGATGGAGGTATATCGGCAAAATAGATCCAGAATATACCATGAGATGTACGAACGTGTGCAGCGTTGGCAGTTGGCAGGGCACATGCTGATGATGTGTATGTATAATTTGATAGCTTAGATTCATTATGGCCTTACAGTTCTTACACATTTTATTTCTAATTTTGTCATTGGCAGTAACTGAAGGCAAGCAACGCAGAAGCTGTGAATTTTAATTTTAAAGTTAAATGTAGTAAAAATTGATATATTTGCAGTAATATTATAAATTCGAAGTATCTATTCGCAATCGAATTCCGAGTAAACTAAGTCACTATTCGCAATTGAATTGCAACTGGTCACATGATTTTTGCAATTGCTGCTGGTAACGTGACGTTTGTGATGTCATCAGGACATGTTTCAGTTATCGTGGTCTCAGTAGCATAGTGGTAAGTATATCCGCCTGACACGCAGGAGACCGGGATTTGACTCCCTGTCGCGTAGCAATTGTATTTTTTTCCCATTTTTATAATACCATTGTTTTTTTTGTTCGCATATCCGTTACAGGACATCACTGCCAACATCAGCATCTTTCAACTGATTGTTGATTTCTTGGAAAGATTACGCTCAGTAGTTTGCCATTGCTTTCTGAGCGACCAGCTCACATACCCTGTAAGTTACCAACGTGGCAAGAACTGCTACCGATTCTCATGCGGTTACATTACTTGTGAGAATATACGGGATTACGGAGAAAGACATTGACACCTAGACAAGGGAGCCGGCATATTAACCCTTTACAAGGCGTAGCGTCCTTTACCGGCCGGTCTCTAAATACGAGCGTAACGGCCGATTCCGGCCGATACTATTATGCATTGTAAAAACGCGATCTCTCGGCTTTCCGACACTTCCGTCGGCTACTTTCACTTTCGCCCATAGCTTGACAACGTGGCCGCCATTTGTAAACGCGCTACAATGACTTTGAACGGACTTTTACGGACTTGTTTTGATAGTTTTCAGGAGTTTTACGCTGTTTTTCAAAATGGATTTCGGCGATTCTTCAAGTGATAGCCGAGATTTCGCTCTGTTCAATTTAAATGACATTAAAGGACATGAAGTTGATTATTAATTGGAGCTAGATATCAGTGCAAAGCGTTACTTTGCATTAGCAGTCGTGAGTCGGACTTTAAAGTAAGTGATTATGATTCTGAAAATGTGTTTGTAAATTGCCGTATAGATGACGTTAAATCACAAACAACATGCCGTATTTCGTAAATATTTGTGTTCATATATGGATTACCGGCAACAATCACGTGAGTAACATATTCTGCATGCTTTTCCCTTCATTGTGTTGTTTATTTAACTAAAATCGGTTGACTAACACCTAGTTTGTGATGTTTTTACTAACGCGACCTGAAATTTTTACAGAACCTGAAAAAATCTTGCCCGTTCAGGGCTACAAAACGGACAAGCGTCTGCCCTGTAAAGGGTTAAACATTACAAACTAAAATATAGAACTCAGAAACTCAAAGCTTGTGAATAAAATATGCTCTATGGATTTGCGGAAGCTGGGGGTTGGGGATCCCCCGGGCAGCTATGGAGTGATCGAGTGTCAGAATCGATGGATCCAATAGATGTCTTTATTTAACGTGAGCAGGAATAAACGAAGTGTCTAATCGCAATTCGATTGTGAATAGATACTTCATTTATTTGCAATTCAATTGCAAATAAACTCTCCCTTATAAATTATAAGATCCTTCAAGTAGTCATATTCTGATCATATTATTTAAATAGGATATTTACTGAGACCACCACATATATATAGGCCTTGAAAAACCAAATCCAATGGTACCTCAATGATATCGGTATGTCAATTCTAAGCGGAGATATCCACATTTGATAAATACTAAAATTTCCACTCGCTGAACAGCTTTGGTTTTGCCCCAGTCACAGTGAGAACTGAAATGACCACATTTTGGCTTCTTACTACAATACCTATTATGTTTCTAAACGAACATCTTAGCAACCATACATCATTGTGTTCGGGGTAGTGAAGCCTAACTGCTCATGTCATCTATTTTTAGATTTGATGTGTTGCGACCTACATAGCAATTAAACATGGCCGCAATTAATTATTCATTAATTACTAATTATAGATGACATGAGCAGTCAGGTCTTGCTACCCCAATCGCAGTGACATGGTTACTGAGATGTTCATTTAAATCTTGTTCAAGATCACGACACTCAATATCTCTGCTTAGAATTTACATCCCTTCATTAAGGTACCATTGGATTTGGTTTTTCAGGGCCTGTGAAGCTGTGGTAGTACTCATTAGTAAATACCTAATTTGAAAAATACCAAAGTAACGTAACATTAACATTTGTGAATAATCACATTGATGCTTTACACCCCTCTTCACATTATTTGTAGTACTGAAATTAACAGACTATAGTTTATTTGCTCCAATATATTTTTACTATTTCCCCATTTACTTTCAGTTACAAGAGTACAAGGTGATTGGCAGGGGTCTGCCAACAGAAAAGAACAGAACCCCAGCATTGTATCAGATGAGAATATTTGCTCCTGATAAAGCTGTTGCCAAGAGTAGATTCTGGTATTTCCTTAGTCAGCTTAGGAAATTGAAAAAGGCAACTGGTGAAATAGTCAGTTGTAGCCGGGTGAGTTCAGCCTACATGGTTTTCTAGTGCGATTACATTTATATACTTTCATGTAGTTTACTCTGTAGGTTGTATCAATGTGAATTTAGTAGCTAGTGAATAATAGTTGCTACCCTACATGTTTGACGATTGTTTAAACATGGTAAGAACATTTAAATGGGGTAAGAATTTTAAACGTAACAACATTCTTTTAAATTTATTTTAATAAATTCCATATTCTATTTAAACTTTCTACTCTTTGTTTGTTAGCACAGTTTTATGTTGGTGTCAGATATAAATTTATAAATAAATATTTTATGCTGAGGCTTAAATTTCACATTTTAAATGTGTATAGATTTGTACTGTTAAAAAGCGCATAAATGCCTTTGAATATAAATGTTATAGGTGAGTTCTAAGAATATCGTGGGTAAGGAAAAGAACAAATGCATCCATACTTCAAGAGCTGAATATTGAAGGTTGGCTATTAAAGATGTTAAAACAGAAAATGTGAAATTTTTTTTTTTCACTTGAAACGTCACGAGTTTGGAGAAAACAAAAATGGAGGGGTATATGCCTGGGAAGAGAGGAAGAGGAAGGCCAAAGAGAAGATGGGTGCAGGATGTGGCGGATGATCTCCAGATGGGTGTATTGGAGGCAGGACATATTTCCTATGATCGAGAGGTTTTCCGGAAGGTTGTTATGGGAGCGAGGTTCTGCAAAGGATATGCTACTGAATGAATGAACTGTTAGTAGAATACGAACACTGCTTTAGTGATTATTTGTACACTGTCAATGAGGTAGTATTTTGGTGCCATGAATTCTGCCATCTGTGATTGTTTTTTATTTTTCGTGCTTCACTTTTGTTATAAATTGTAATTACCACAAATGTGTAATAACCTAAAACAGCAGAAAAAGAGTGAGGCTGATAGACATGCCAGAATTTTAGTTCTATATTATACAAATATTGCTTTTAACGTACAATTCTGGTTGGCAATGCAAGATCTTATTGGTAAAATTTACACAGAAAACTTGTTCTGTATATACAAGTGTGTAGGTCAGGCAAAAGTTAACTCATTTCTGGTTAGTGCTCTTAGTGAAAGGGAAAGTGGTATATGACCAAGCGAACATCCTGTACATTTTCTTTTTCAAAACTGCAAGTCTTAACTAAAGTAAATTTTCACATCCTTTCTCAGTCCCAGGTATTTACTGTATTTTATGTATCTGCATAGATTTATGACACAAAGCCTCTGAAAATCAAGAACTTTGGCATCTGGCTGCGCTACAACTCCCGCAGTGGTACACACAACATGTACAGAGAATACAGGGACCTGACTTCTGGCAAGGCTGTCACTCAATGCTGTGAGTTTCTTAAATTAATGAATTGGTTAGATGTTAATAGTATGTGAAATGGGTCTTCCTTAACCCGAGAAGGTAAATCAGGTCAACAAATACCTTAAAGTCGGATGTGCTGGCCAAAAGGTGAAAATATTGCAGCTCTGCTGTAAAGAGGCACAACGTAATTCCGTCCATGACAACATTTGGTGATGAACACAGAAGAAAAAAGACATCCCAGGATGAGAGGGCCTGGCCATTTCTCACCCACTGCTGCATGGAGGTAAGGTGCTGAGCCGGCAGCACATGTAGCCTACCCCGTGAGCGAGTACTAAAAGGTAGAAGAAGTACCCCAGTCGAATGAAATGATTACAAAAACTGACTGTATCTAACTCATAGGGAGTGTAGACAGGTGGAAAAACGTCTCAATAACATGAAATGGAACGCACAGCTAGCGAATCCATTGCGTGGTCCGAAGTCAAAAGCAAGAGCTTGGCTAGTGGATGTCGCCCACAGACTGACCGTTTCTGGTGTGTGCTTGAGCGACCAGTAGCAAGCAAGATGCCCAACACATGGAAGTGAGGAACTAAAGCAGCCATGAGCAGGAAGTGGCAACTCCTCAGGTGAGCCCAGTCTGAGCAATATGTGCCGGCTCTGCAATTATGGAAGCCTCCTTGGATAGCGAGGGAATGCCCATGGTCTGCCCCTGCCTTCCCTTGAGTGTTGACCTTGATGTCTTTGACCATTCTATCTTGACCAGCTGAGATGTGGGCGACATCACATCAAGTCTAACGTGACTGGAAGTCAGAGGAAGGCTGACCTCATTAAAAATGCCCGCCGAAGTCGGAAGTATGGTGGCAAAATAAAAATTGGCAAAAATATGTCTGAGTGAAATGTCTCGTCCGAATGTCTCTCGTGCTAGGAACAGCTCTGACTACCTAGTTTCCGAATGCCGCTCTTGTTCTGAACAGCTCTGACTAGGTAGTTTTCCGAATGTCCGTCGTGCCTGGATAAGCTCTGACGGACACAACGACAAGCACATGTTCGAATCAAAAACTCGCTGAGTGGATACCGTCTGCAGACCTGTCCGGTTTGTGCGGGAACGAACGGCCTGGGGCGAACGAAATGCCCAATATATTGAAGTGAGGAATTAAAGCAGCCATGAGCAGGATGTTACGATTCCCTCGGTGAGCCCAGCACCAGGGCGCTATGTGTCGGCTCTGCAATTATGGAAGCCACCCATGATGTCGGAAAATGCCATGGACTGTCCCTGCCTTCCTTTGAGGGACGACCGTGAAGTCTTCGACTGTTCCAACTTGACTAGCTGGGATGTGGACGGCACCACAAAAGTGAGTCTCCCAGGAATGCTAACCTGATCAAAATGCATGCTAAAAGTCCGATGTGTTGGCTTAAGGGTTTCGACCCAAGGGTGCCTTACGAGACACACCACAATCACATCTGAAAAAACACTCCGGGTGAATGCGAAGAAGAAAGACTTCCTTAATCCAAAAGGTTTACACACTATTGTAATTTTTTTGTGTAGTTCCAGTAATCGTCTTTGTTACTTCTTGCTCTGTTAAACTTCTTTACTACTTAAAGTAGAGGTAGTCGCATATCGGATACTACTTGAGCTTTTAAGGCTTCACATAATCTAGTTGGTTATTTTCATATTCTTCACAGAGCATTGCAGGCAACTCTGCTTATTTTGGCTGTCTCTAATTCCTGGGCAAGCTTAGTTCAGTAGTTTGCCGATGCTTTCTGAACAACAGGCACTCCTACCATTTAATTGCATTCATAGTCTCTTCCATACGATTCTCAGAAAGATTTCTGGTATCCATTTTTGTGTGGCTGAGCCAATCCCAGAGCTCTACTTGGCGGGACAAAAAAATCTGCCTCTGCTGTGGATTGAACGAACCTCTACTGCTATCTTGGCAGGCTGGTCGCTATGTCACTGCAGCATCTTTACCAACAACACATTGAATTTGCACGTTTCTTTGTCCTGAATTAACTAATCAGATATATCTGATAGTGTTTAAATTTTCTTTTTAAGCATAAGAATTGAGATTCTCTTTTTTCTTTATAGGACATCATCTGTTACTGAACATTCAGCAATTAAATTAAACCATTATACACCAGTGCCACTTTGCCTCCCGTCCTTGACAGTTACTCCTGAGTGAGAACAACATGGGATACCATGTAATTATATAGACTATCAGCATGTCACAGATCTGGAGATGATTGAAAGATTAGCAATACTTGGAGCACAGGACTGAAGCAGCGTGGGAACATTCCCTTGCTGTTTAAAACCTGTGCTACAGAATCTGTCAGCCAATCAGTCGCCTTCATTCTCATAACCTTATAAGAGCTTGAAGTGAATCTGCTTGGTACATTCTTTGTCTATCACCAACAGAACGAAATTCCTCAACCATTTCACAGCTAGGTTTCTCATCACTTTTTTGTCTCTTGTAGTTTCATCTGTGTCTTTCACAAATTAACATTTCTTGAATTGATTGTTTCACATTCTTCGCCAGTGGTTTTTTGTTGTTGTGTGTATTGCAAATTCCAGTGAACATTATAGTTTAGCAGTGTGTTCTTAATGTGACTTCTAGCAAGTGCCAACTATCTTTCCTCACCTGATATCCTGATAGATTAAAACTTATCCCTAGCACTTCTTAACCCTGGTCATGGGTTAGAACACCCATCAATGCGGACTTCCAGACTGGTTCAGCTTAAGGTGGATACCAGACTATCCTGGGTGTAAAGGTGACATTGACTACATCATTGAGTGCCAAGTGGTCCAAATGAGAGCTGGTACAATATTTCTAATTTGCGCCTCGACATGTTACAGGGTCTTTTTTGTTTTCTAAAACTTATTTAACCTACTCAGTTCTGGGTATTGCTAGTTCTGATACCACATAGATGTTAATGGGCCAATTCTGCCTCTGTTGTTGTTCACTCATTGTGTGCTAGACCATTGCTCCTAATTGAGGACAAATACCTGACACAGAAGGCGTTTATTTATTTTATTATGATATAGAGACTATCAGCGAGTCACAGTTCTGATTATGATTGAAAGATAAGCAATACTTCCAAGCACAGGACTGAAGCAGTGTGGGAACATTCCCTTGCTGTTTAAAACCTGTGCTACAGAATCTGTCGGCCAATCAGTCGCCTTCATTCTCATAACCTTATAAGAGCTTGAAGTGAATCTGCTTGGTACATTCTTTGTCTGTCACCAACGGAACAGTTCCTCAACCATTTCACACACAGGCTTCTTATCCCTTTTTTTGTTGTCCCTTGTAGTTCCATCCATGCCTTTCGCAGATTGTTTCTTGAATTTGTTGCTTCAGATTCATGTCCGTATTTTTGTCTTGTAGATTCCAGTGGACTTTCTAGTTTTGCTGTAAGCTGATTTTCTTAATGTTACTTCTAGCAAGTGCCATTTTCCTTTACTCAATTGATATCCAGCTACACTGTTCTAATTCGCGTAAATGTCCTTGAAAGTAATGCTCTAGCCTAGGGACTATGAACACATTTCACAATTTCTCAACATACTGAGTCCAGGGTTTGAAATTAGCTGCAGCCGTTTTGGAAGCAAGCTACCTTGCTTTGATTTCAATGGTATGAGCGTCAGTCCTTGATGAAGCAGTGGTACAATGCTGAACATGACAACTGCTTAGTAAATCAACTGCAAAATGCTGGGGTTGATGGCAGCTTCCTGTAATTATATGCAACTAAATTTATTAACCCACTCCAACATGGTTATTACTCGTGATGTCAAATGGTTGTTAATAAACCAACTGTGTGTATTTGATTGATTTTGTGCTGAAATTACTCCTGTATGATTATAAACTTGACCCTATCAGCGTGTCACAGATCTGGAGATGATTGAAAGATTGTCAATACTTTAAGCACAGGACTGAAGCAGTGTGGGAACATTCCCTTGCTGTTTAAAACTTGTGCTACAGAATCTATCAGCCAATCAGTCGCCTTCATTCTCATAACCTTATAAGAGCTTGAAGTGAATCTGCTTGGTACATTCTTCTTCTGCATACACCACTCGTCCCCCCAACCATCTCACAATTGGATTGCCATTTAAATGTCTTTCCACTTTGAGACTTTGGATGCTGATCTTACACACGGTATCAGGTTTTGGATATTCTGGGAAGGTTAACCCGGTCAACAAATGCCTGCAGAAGTCGGCCTAACGGTGCAAGAACGCAGCTCTGCTGTAAACAGGCACAACACAATCACATCCACAAAAAAAAAAACTCCGGATGAATGCAGCAGAAGAAGGTTTTGGATATGCTAATTTTTTTTATTAAACGTTCCCAAGCCTTTGAGCAGTTAAATGTGTTTTTGCCTTACCTTTGCATCCTTACTTATACAGACTGAATGAGTATTATTGTTTTGTCAGATCGTGACATGGGTGCACGTCACAGAGCACGTGCTCATTCTATCCACATCATCCGTGTTGAAGAGATTGCTGCCAGCAAGTGCAGGAGGCCCAACACATTGCAGTTCCATGTGAGTTATCTTATGTACATTGATTGTTTATTATGGAAGCAGTTCAGTTTTGTTAACCAGTTTGTATGTATTTGGGCAGTGCTTAGAAGGGGGCCACAATTGGTGAACTTACCTTCATACTGAATTATTTTAGTGTTTCATCCTTAACAATGCCCACTAAGTGGCAGAATTTTAGAACAGTAAAAAAGGGTTAACGACTTTCTCCGTAGTCCCGTATATCCACGTGAGGAACATGGCCGTGTGAGATTTGGCAGCGGATCGCGTCACATTTGTTACTTACGGGGTATGTGAGCCGGTCGCTCAGAAAACATTGGCAAACTACTGAGCGTAATCTTGCCAAGAACATCAACAAACAGCTGAAAAATGCTGGTGTTGACCGCAACGTCCTGTAAGACATATGCAACTTTAAAAAATGCCATCCAGATTTGCCTTTGCTTCTACAATGACAGTGTCAAAGAACATTTTTGTGTGTGAGGAAAAACATTTTACTTTGGCATTTGCTTTTTCAGGAATTTTTACCTTATTTGAGCATGGGGCATGTAATAGATTCAGTGCCAAACATACAAGGGTGGTAGAAAATCGGGAGTAGGGGTGTGTCACAGTTAAAAGACTTAAAAGTTGTTATGGTAGAAACGTATTAATCAAATTAAAATGGTTGCTCGGGGGAAAACTACTGTATATAAGCCATGGCAGATACGGGAAGTCGCTTAAGATGATTAATCATCCATGGAACTTAATCGTTTGAGTAACTGAACAGAAAACACAAATTAATTGTCTGCAGGATTCTGGTTAAAATGTTTGGTCTGTTCAAGCAATCTATTGATCTTATTGCTAGCACCAATATACCACCCATTTATTAACAGGGTCTTTAAGGGAAGCAAGGAATAATAATTCTGTAACCTACCATGCATATTGTAAGAGGTGGCTGAGGAGGGTTGGCAACTTCTAGAAAACTTCAGCTGCAAAGACCAACTAATCATGAACAAGCTTGGAGAAGGTGAAAGATAATAACCTATCCAGCCAAGATGAAAGAAGGCTCTTCTAGAAGTGCTTTGACATGATGTGTCTGTGTTGCTGGCGTAGCTTTTTATGTCTGAGAATCTCCGGGAATGTCTGTAGGAGTTGAAAATTAGGTCTGGGGAATTATATCATTTTGGGATTCTTTGATACAGTATGGAATGTAACTGCTATAGCATATGAACAGATGAAACAATGCTGTTCTTAGGCCATACAGAAGAATATCCCCTTCACAGTATAGTGTTCCTAATGCTATCTAAAGAGGCAGGGAAAACGCTAACAGAGTTTGAAGTAAAAGAATTCTTTAATAACAGGAACATTAAGAAACCACACACAAAAGTAAATATGTGAAGTAAATGTGTGGTTATTTTTACAGGAAACGTAATACTATTTAGAGCATTAGCAATGTCAGAATTTTGATGACTGGCCTGAATGTCAAGCTGTGCATGATAAAGTCTGTTGCTGCTTTTTTTTAAACAGGATACTTGAAAAGTATTTTTAATTTGGAATTCTTTATCATCATGTTGACATTTTTCCTATTTGATTTCTAGGATGCAAAAATCAAGTTTCCACTGACCCACAGGGTTCACAGGAAACTTCATGCCCCAAGATTTGCTGCCAGTAGACCACACACAACTTTCTAATTTGTTTGTGAAATAAACTTGCAACTTGACATATTCAATGTTTAATGTTTTTTCTTAGTGAAACGGCTTATGTTTGCATGCATGAACATGGTTTTTACCTACTGTCTTCATATGCTTTTTACTGCAAGCTTAATACAGATGAATCTGTTGTATCACACCGTCCAGATAAGATTTAGATCATGGCCCAGTTAAGTCACTTGTGCAGATTTTATCAGTTTCAAACCTTGTTTATGGGATCTGTGTGACTGTTTTGTTACGTATGTGCCATTTGATACTGACTTGTGCAGTTGTTTCATTGTGGTTTGGCTATCTGGTTAGAATGCAACACCATCAACTACCAGCACTGGTCCTACATCAAATATCACCTGCTAACAAGACAATGTACTGACACCATCAACGACATTCTACATCACATGGTATGACACTATCCAGGCTGGAACGCCAATTATTTCTCCCCACAACGCCCAAAAGTGGAACATGATGATAATCTTGTAATGAGACTGATTATTTGTTCCCTCATTGGACAGGAAATAAAAGTTAGTTGCATATCCTTTACATAACATCTGTCAACCCCAGCATTTAAAAAAATATTTTTTGGCAAGGTTACGTTCAGTAGTTTGTCATTACTTTCTGAACGACCAGACACTCGTACCATTGTTTGAAAATTAGCGCTATGCCATCTGCTTTCAAATTGCGTGCATCTGCGTTTCGAATACAAATTGTGTTCGTGACGCCTTCGCCACAGAGTTGGCTACAGGAAATAAGCATAATTCGTGACCAACTTAGAGGATGCTTAATGGAAAAAAGCATAAATGTTGACAAATTTAGAGTATGCTTACTGGGAAAGAGTGCAAAGAAAGACTCCTTGAATGTCAAGACAACAGTAACATTGATGAGATCAAAGAAAATGATGACACCAAAATGTGAAGTAGAAATAGAAGGGAACATTCTTAACCAATTGGATAATTTTAAATACCATGGGGCATTTATAACATCAGATGGAAAATGTACAATATAGATTAAGAGCAGAATAGGACAAGCAAAAGCCGCATTTCAGAAAATGAAGAGTATCTTATGCAGTAAGTCACTATCAATGAATGTAAGAGTGCTGAAATGCTACTTAAAACCAGTTTTGTTGTATGGCAGTGAATCTTGGAATGTAAATGAACAAATTAAGAAGAAATTAGAAGCAACACATGTGGTTCCTGAGAGGAATGTTGCGAATTCCTTGGACTGCCAGAGTAACTAACAACTGCCTGAAACAGGCTAATGAAACTAGAACAGTGGTTCTCAACTGGTGGGGAAATTAAGATTATTTCAAGATCACGTTAATACAAAAACCAATTACTTGATTATTGTTTTTCCCTTCATACTGTATGGTTCTGTACGTCTCACCCTTCTAAAATTCAATTTATAAAGTAAGACCAACACTTCATGTTTTATGTGTACGTCTAGACTTGTTTTAGTATGTGCTATTAAATTTAGCTTCCATTATTACCTATACTGTGTGGGGGAGGTATATTTAGTAGGAAATACAAAATACTTGATTTCTGGCGTTCTGAAAATATGGTGAAGGAGGCACGGGCCAAATTTTTAGGTAGGAAATATGAAAAAAGGGGGGGGGGGGGGGAAATGACGTTCTGAACTGAAAAAAATGGTGGGGGGGGGGGGCATGGGCCAAAAAAGGTTAAGAACCACTGAACTAGAACATATACAACAATAAGAAACGGGCAAACAGCTTTCTTCGGTCATGTGATGAGAAGAGAGGCATTGGAGAACATCATGACAACTGGAAAGATCGAGGGGAAGAGAGACCGACCAAGAGAAATGATGCTGGATGGATTGAGATAGTGACATGGAGGAATATCAACATAGTTGATCCAGAACACCAAAGACCAAGCTCTGTGGAGAGCCATTGGGAGAGTCCATGAACGCCTACAGCAGCTGGCAGGGCACTTGATGATGATGATTACAGGGAAATGAAGCATACTTCTTGAGCTGTATAGAGTGCTTACAGGAAACACGCCTAATTGTTGACCAATTTAGATGGTGATTAATGGGGAAAAAATCATACATAATGACGAATTTAGAGGATGCTTAATATTGTTGTTTGTCCATCAAGAATGATGATGACCATTCATTTCATCCAGTGGGGTTGAAGGTATGGAGCCGTGGGTTCTAAGCCATCTTAGCCATGCTTAATGTAAAACAGCATAAATGTTGACCAAGTTAGAGGATGCCTAATGGGGGGGAAAAAGTATAGATGTTGACCATATTTAGAGTATGCTTACAGGAAACACACTAAATTGGTTAACAATTCTGGCTATCAACCGTTTGTTTGGATGTCCTCCGCAGCCTGCTAAACATTGGTTAACTGTGAAGGTTAATCATGATGGAGTTGACATGTCTACGATATTTATTACTAGCTGTGTTTGACTAGCCAATCTGCTAACTGGTCATCACTTTCGTGGACACCTGTCCAGTAAGCTGGAGTGGAAATGGTGCACTATATTCTTGAGTAGGTGCTGGTTTAGTCTTCTAATTTGTTAATTAAATGTCAATCTTTCTTTCTCATTCCGCCCACCTGACGTTCTTTGTTGCCAGATCTGGATATACCGGTCTTTCTATGGTACCGATTGCTCACTTAGTGCAAATTATTGTTTTTCCTGGAACGGGATCTACTGTGGACAGATATCTTCCAGTCCAGAAGAAGTCCAGTCCAGAAGAAAAAACGTTCGTTCGTTCGTTCTTCTTCTTCCTCTTCTTCTGCATCTTCTTCTTACCAGCAATCTATATCTATAAAACAGTGTATGTGGCTTTGTGTGTTTGTGATCAGATATGTATTGGATGCGTTCGATAACGGTACATCCGATTGAGATGAAATTTTCTACACGTCTTCCTTTCATTCCTGTGCAACCGACTATAATAGTTTCTTAGTGTAAAATCTTCTACTTATTAAATATTTACTTTTTCATTATATAATTTCTATATAGCAGGGGACTTCACTCTAGAAAAGTTATTTCAAGGGGCATAACTTTTAATAACATTTCTATATACTTTATAGTCATATTGTTGGACTTACTTGCACTATTGTTAAACTCTTTGTCTATAGTTATTTTCAGGCATATGAGTTATAATAAATAATGATATAATCTTTAAGGCATTTTCAAAGTTTTCATAAAAATAATGCATAACATTGTAACCAATCTTTTTCTGCTTAAAGAAGTTATCAACTGTCATGTCAGTGATTAAAAACAGTTTTCATTAAAAATAATGGATGGTGTGTGGAAGGACATTCTTTTAAGTTACTGTGCGCCAGGAGCTGGGCAAAACCAGGTCAGATAGATTGACAGACAGATAGTCGGGAACGGGAGCTTATATGACTACGTATATGAATTAAATGAGATGCTCCCCACCAGGGACTGCGTGAAGCCGGGACGGGTCAGACAGTCGGGAACGGGAGAGCTTATGTGACTACGTATATGAATTAAATGAGATGCTCCCCACCAGGGACTGGGTGAAGCCGGGCCGGGTCAACCAGACAGACAAACAAGCAGACAGACTGATAGATAGATAGATCCCCTCCAGGGCCTGGGCGAAGCCGGGCCGGGTCAGCTAGTCTTCTATAAAACCACACCATCACAGCTTTCACATGATTCCTCCCTTGTCGGCGAGTTGCCCATGCTTCGCATCCGCACATCAGGATTGGCTCAATATAGTTCTTAAAATTTCTTTTCTCCACCGCAATTGACAAAGTTAAATTGCGGGTGTACATTTCTATGTAAATAGTTTAGTCTACGCAGTCACATTAACAATATAGGGCATATGGAATTAGTTGAGCACCTTTGCTCTAATGGGTGGAAGGAGAGGAAGTCGCAGTAAAACATTTGTAATAAATTATTGTTTCTTGTTCCACGATATTCTAAGAATTTTCTCGTACTATTTAAGTTTCACATACTTAATTTTTTTTAATTTTTATTTTGCCTTTTTATAACAGCCAATCTCTCTTCCTGGTTTGGTTTTATATTTTCTGTAGAGATCACTTTGCACAATGATATCTCCAACAGTGCTCCAATCATCCCAACTTGTCACACCAGGTTTGTCTCAATACATTGCGCAAACCCCACAACACCATCTAGATTCAAATAATTATTTATCATAATTGCACATGCTAAAGCTATAACTACTGATGCCTCGGAAATGTTGCCTAGTACGAACCGTCCATAACCCCATGTGGACAACAATCACCTTCGGATTGATAAGACTGAGGGTAAAACCATATTCAGCTGCTTTGGTGGCTATCTAGTCACAGGACTCATTCTGAGCCGGTGATGGACCCTACTATAACTTCTCCTTGAGGTTGAACGGGGTAGGGGTAATGGTGGAATCGAATCAAAATATTGCCTGTGCAGCATCTAATCGGCGTGCTCTGTTCAATTTCCAACGGTGGATGAGTTTATAAGGTGCACAGAGATTGTTGCCCTTGTCCGAGAAAGCTAGATGTCTGATCCACTACTAGCATCATGGCATGCGGGAGTATGAATGAATTACCAAAAATACGATAAGTAGATTGTGAGCTTTACTAGAACACGATTACAAGAAACATCAACCATGCGGGAGTATATATACTAATTACTATGCGTGTTTGTTTTGTAAACATTCATATTCCGTGTCCTGAAAGGAACCAAGTAAACACTGGCAAACGGCGGAAGAGGTAGCCTTCATGTTACTCGCCTTCCGAGTGATTTTCCGTCTCAGGGGATTCGTGCCTGATCGGTTAAGACGTTCACCCCAGGCTTAGAAAGCATAAAATAGTGATGCAGGTTGAACTGGGATGGTGGTATGGAGGAATGTCGTCAATAGAACTGATAACGAATTGTAGCGACCAAGAACTGTTGAACACCCCGGCAAATTGACAGGAAAAATGATGCGTTTCAGTTTCTATATTTAAAAAAAGTCGCTTGAAAGTCGACAGACTTCGTTGCACCAGGTTTTATCCCATATGGCTTGGTCTCTTTCCGCAGCGCGGAAAGCGTCGCACAAAGCACGAACTCCATAACTCTCCGTAGCTCTCCGAAAAATTTCACTCGTGAACCGAAGGACGTGGCCCGGAATCGAACCCACAACCTTCGGAGCCTGAGTCAAACGGCTTGACCACTTCGCCACGGAGGATCCATTTCTATATTCAAGATACATAAAGTTACACATGCCTGTATTACATACTTCATATCACACATCTTCCCTTAGAACACTCACATGAAAGCAATGTTATCACGCAAGGTGTGTTAAAAGTGAAAATGGCATGGGACTAAGAACTAAATGTATGTACTATGAGTGCAAACTTCTGAGATAAAATAGTGTATACCACTTGCACGACGTTGCAATCAACCCCAGCTCCTATTGACTGTTTGTGATTTACCAGGACATTTTACGTTCAGTAGTTTGCCATTTATTTCTGACCGAGAAGTCAACATTTAAGTCCAACTGACCAGCGTGTGGTACGAATCTACTACGTCACCGTCAGAAAAGAAAGTTTAGGATACTTAAACCTCTCAACCACGGCGACCTCTGATCTGAGCACAGAAGTGTATATGTCTCCAATGACCATTGGTTTCTAATGTTGTCACAAGTCTCCAAATCTCCTGGGTAGTGAGATCGGGTACCTAGCCTTCACCGATAAGAGCGAATAACAGGAGGTCCCGTGGTCAAGATGCGAACATTAAGAATCCCATGGCGATTCGAAGTCGTAGTCCTTACACACTGTTTAAAGTAGTAAGGGACTGAATTTTGCGTGTGGGTTTGCTTTCTAAATATGTACCCTCTTTGGACAACAATCACCTTGAAATTAATAAAATAATATCCTGCTTGTGGCTGACTCAGTCACAGGATTTTTAACCTGAGCCATGTATTAGGCCGTAATATAACTTCTCTTCTGAGGTTGAACGGGGTTACTGGTAATTAAATGGGCGATGGTCCGACTCGCTGACCTTTAAGGGGCATGACCAGGTCAACCGACGCCCCTCAAAAGTGAAACAAAGAAAGAAGAATTTCAAGTTTTCCTGGAAATGACGTCATATACATCACAGGAAAAGACTACCGAAGGTTGACTTCCGTAACATTTACAGGAAAGGCTTGTGAGAGCGAGTGACAAGAGATTTGACCATATCATTAATTTAGCTGTATGTTTATATAGCTATAATTATTTAATAATAAACAATATTATTACTTCTTCTTCACACGTACTCATATTTTTTAAACAATATATTTGTTATTAGATATTTGATGTTGAATTACTGTAATTAATAGTTCCCTTAGTGATTAGTGAACTTAGTTTACTTAGTGAGCCTTCGCCTTTATTTATAGTCCTTTACTTTAGTGACACTCACAATTCAACCACAACAGGGCTTAAAAGTTTAAAAACATTTCCAAGTATGGCTCATTCTGTTACAGTGGTTCTCAACCTTT
This sequence comes from Cepaea nemoralis, assembly GCA_014155875.1. NCBI lineage: Eukaryota > Metazoa > Mollusca > Gastropoda > Stylommatophora > Helicidae > Cepaea > Cepaea nemoralis. The sequence continues at coordinate 61,549 of JACEFZ010002256.1, forward strand.
TTTGGCCCATGCACCCCTTCACCATTTGTTCAGAATATCATCCTCCCCTTTCTTATTTCCTCCCTATGAATCTCCCCTCCCGCCCGTACACAGTAGACGTAAAAATGGAAGCTAAATTTAGTAACACATACTAGAACAAGTCTAAACGTCTACATAAAACGTGATTTAGGGGTCTACTTACGTTATATAACGAATTTCAGAAGAGAGAGAGAGGGAGAGAGAGAGAGAGAGAGAAGTACAGAACAGTAAAGAATGGAGTGAAAAATGAAGTAATCGGTTCTTGTATTAACATGATCTTCAAATAATCTTAATTCCCCCCCCGCCCCCCCCCCCCCCCCCCCCCCCCCGAAACCCTTAAATTCCCCCCTGTGGGTGAAGTCCCCACCGGTTGAGAACCACTGTTCTATTACTTAGCACAGTAGTTCAGAAACTAATGGCAAACTACTAAACGTAAACTTATCAAGAAATCTCAGACAGCCAAACAATGCTGGGGTTTACTGTGTCGTCCTGTTAATTTTTAACTTATAGTTTATTTATATACCAATACTTTTTTTATACAATATATAATAAAATAAATAATATAAATTAAATAAACAATTATTAATGTGTATTCTGATGCAATTAAAGCATTGATTATGACCTGGTAAAGACATTTGCTATACACTACAAGAAGAATTTAATTATCTTTATATAGTTGATATTCACTGTGGACACAAAGAAGTGGGCATTTTCGGGTAAAGTGAAAACACCGACTGTGACCTGATAAAGACATTTACCACACACTGCAGCAAGAATTCAATTCTCTTTATACAGTTAATATTCTGTAATATCTTCTGTCACAACTGCAAGGCATAATAAAATGTAGCAGCAAGAGCATATGGTACTTTTTTTATTGCACTCGCTCGCTTTGAACTCAAGCGTAGTCCATACACACTTTGTATAGTAGTGATGAACTAAATTTTGCGTGTGGATTAGCTTTCCCTTTTAACAGTGTCCCTCGCCATCAGGTGAACCCACTTCGACTTCAGAGGTAACCGCATATGGTACTAGTCCAGTCTATTGTTACTTGTGGACCACTGTTATTGTCATTAACTAATACCACTAATGTTGTTGACTTTTGGTGTGACTTGCTAATTACTCTGCTTTAAAACTCTAAACCCACTTTTGCAATCTAAGTAGCTAAATTTTACACCCATAGTTTTTCATGACCTGTTAAGCTTAGGACGTTTTGATTTTTTGCATTCGGGCCTTTTGCGTTGTAACCATGGCTAATCATTGAATGAAATCTCCTTTATGCATGAGATGTTTTCCACACTTCAATGCAAACTTTTCCTCTGAATGTGTAGCTGCTCACAACTTGGTTAATAAAGTGATATTATATCCAATTTGAACAGTTGTGTCTTTTTACCTTCTGACTACCTTGTCCATCATCCTAACTAGGCTTTTGCTATTATTATCTCGTTTGTTTTATATAGAAGAATTCACTTAATTAAGACAATACGATTGGTTTCAGGTGTGAAGAATATGCTAGATAATATTTTATGACGTGTCATTTGAATCTTCAGCTGGTTTCATCACAGTGGAGTCCATAGTCAATCTTCCCTCCATTAGCTGTGTGTCTACCCAAGATTGCCTGTGTGGTGGTGTAGGGATGTCTTGGTTAGTGTAAACCTGACCCTCAAGTTTCCACTCCTCTGCCATCCTTTTCAAAAGTAAAAGAAGTTTAGAAAGTCTCACTTGGGAAGATGCAGAATTTAAGCACAGAAGCCAGAAACAAAATGTTGCATAATACATTGCCTGGCATATTTTGCTTGCATCTCGTCAGGTGCATACTGTAGAGATATATATCATGTGAAGTGAATAAATGAATAATACTTCAGCTGAAACAATTAAAACACATAGTCACAGGTATTGTTCGAATGTGGAGCATCTGTTATCCCCTTGGTTATTACAAATGTAGAATAAACTCTTTCTGTTTGCACAAAAGCAGCTGGAACCACCTGATTGCTAACACCTCACCAGGTTTGAGCAATTGTTTATTGTTTGTCAAATACTTTGAAAGAAACACTTTTTCTGTATACACTATGACAGTATTTTGTTAGGTGTTGAGAAATCGACGATGGCAGTGTTTTATAGCTTTTTGACTGCACAGGGATTCCTGAAGATTTTCTTCTTTTACTATGGACTTGTCTCATATATTGACTGAATATTATAGTCTGACTGCTAAGACAAGTTCAGTGAACCGCTTAAAGAAAGTGTCATTCTTTATTTCAGACAATCATGCCTAAAACACGTGGAAAGCTGAAACCTGATGATGAATATAGACTAACAGTAAATTACTCATATTTGATACAAGCTGTTGATGCAGAACATCTGATTGAAGAATTGTTTTCCCAGTTTGTGCTAGATGCAGATGATAAAGAAAAGATTCTTAGTAAGACATTAAAAAGAGAGAGAAACCGTTTGTTGTTGGATATAATGCTAGACTCAGGTCCTGGAGAGGCCTACAGCATATTTGTTGAGGTCCTTACATTACAGTACCCTGAAGTTGCTGAAAAACTGAAAGGAACAGTTGTTAAAGAATCTGTACAACCATGCTGTAAGTGTTCATTGCAATTCACTTTTGACTTAACTTTATAATGAACACTAGGTTTAGTACTAAAATTGTCCTTCAGTTGATTACTGGGCTGTTGTGATGAGGCAGAAGAAAATTGGCATATGTGGTATAAATTAAAGTTGCTATCTCCATATGAGATTAATTACTCAGAATCTACATCTTTGTTTCACTGTTACCTGTTCGAAGACCAGAATATTTCGACTCAGAACTTCATATTCTAAACACACCTCCACAAAATGAGTCTCACTGACTTTGCCATGTGCAAATGCAGAGCACCAAAGCAAACCTCAGAGCACATCCTTTGAGGTTACCCTCGTGGAAATCTGCCCAGGGGAGGAGAGGTGGTGAGGAAACTGACCCTTCAAAACAAACTGGAGGGAACTGGCAAAGACCTCAAGTGAACCATCCTATTCATGACCATTCTAGAATAAATTCATAGCAAACAATTGTTGAACAAGAAGAATTGTTACCTCTTTTAGTGGTCTACAATCAGCATCCCTACTCTGATACCTGCTAAAAGAGACAAGGCACAACCAAGAGTGTTCTGTCAGCAGTGAAGAAAATTCAAGTTAATTAGTGAATTACTTTCACAAACTGTTCCTTGTCAGTCTTATTATTTGTCTATTCACAGTTTCACTGTTCACAGTTGGATATCCAATCAGCTTTATTTGTAAATTGGGATGTTAGAAGTTAATGGGTATTAATCAATAAGTTTGTTTTTTAATTGAGTCATTTAATCTCATCCAACAATTTTTGTTTAATTAATTTATTATTTAGCAGTTTTACTTTAAAAAGACCTTGTCTTTCCCATGTTTTCATATTAGTGCTGGCTGCTAGCCATCTTGAGAGATTATAGTTTGTTACATTGTGCTTCAAAACAGGCATAACTACAATGCATGGCGGTAGCGAATGTGATTGATATGAGACCAATTTGCATGGTAAATGTTTGTTCACAATGGATGTGCGTGAACACATGGTAATTTCCACCATCACGCACCATTTGACGTCTCACTCGCTCAGCGTGCAAGATATCTGCAATCATTTTCTCGTTGATCTTTTTCCCATTCCTGATCTTTCCCTCCATGCAGCACAATCAGCTTTTAGTTAATTTCAAGGTGCAATATCAATGTCTGTATTAATCCTGTTCCACTTACACATATTTGCACCATAGAAGAAGCCAACCCCGAGATCTTTTAACGAAGAAAAGATGTCCTTTGGTATTCAGCCATTGTCCATCCTCCTCATGTGTTGTATCCATTTAAGTCTAAGAAGACTGAGCATGGAATAAACCGTCACACCACTTGATCTTTCAATACTTCAGTGTTTGTGATCTTATCTTGGCAATTAATACTAAGTATTCTTCATGGACACCGCAAATGAAAGCTGTTTAAACATGCTTGCCCCAAGGAAGGCTAACCTCGTTAAAAAAATGCCAGCCGAAGTCGGAAGTGCTGGCCTATGGGTGGCAAAATAAAAACTGGTACTATACAATTACGTCCGGGTGAAATGTCTTTCGTGGTCTGAAAAGCTCTGACTAACTAATCTTCCGAATGTCCTTAATGTTCGGAACTAGCTAGTTTCCGATTGTCCCTCATGCTAGGAACAGCCCTTGACTACCTAGTTTTCCGAATGCTGCTCATGTCCGGAACAGCTCTGACTACCTAGTTTTCCGAATGTCTGTCATGCCCGGAACAGCTCTGACTATATTGTCCCCGGGCACAACGATAAGCACAGGTCTGAATCGAAAACTCGCTGAGTGGATACCATCTGCAGACCAGTCTGGTTTGTGTGGGAATGGCCCGGGGCGAACGAAATGCCCAATATATTGAAGTGAGGAATTAAAACAGCCACGAGCAGGACGTGACGATTCCTTCGATGAGCCCAGCACCAGGGCGCTATGTGTTGGCTCTGCAACTATGGAAGACACCCTGGATGGCGGAAAATGCCATGGACTGTCCCCGCCTTCCCTTGAGGGCTGAGCGTGAAGTATTCGACCATTCCAACTTGACCAGTTGGGATGTGGACAGCACCACAAAAGTGAGAGTCCCATAGGAATGCTAACCTGTCAAAAATGCACGCTAAAGGTCGGATGTGTTGGCCTAAGGGTTTCGGCCCAAGGGTGCCTAACCAGACATACCGCAATCACATCTGAAAAAACGCTCCGGATGAACGCAAAGAAGAAGAAGAGAAACATGCTTGAGAACATTGGAAGAGGAGGTTCCAAATTGCTGCTATAGACGGTTGTGCAGAGTTGGGGTGAGCACCCAACCTTGTAAAATACCTCATGGCTTGTACATTCATCACTTCTGGCAGCAAAAGTCCAACAACTGGCCTTCATATGGTGGAACGGTTTTTACTAACAGGAAAAGGGGCAATGGCGAGACTCTAACGCCATGAAAAAAAACCAGACTGCTCTAGATATGTATGTGCAAACATATATGAGCAGACGCATGTGTTCTTGCATAAATATCTAAACTAGGGTAAGATCATAGTCTACTCCAGCAAAGGAAAGGTGCTGAAGACAGAGGCAACCAGCCAGGAGGCACACCACAGAAATCAGGATGCCATGCAATCATGCCATGGAATATGTTGTTTACTGCATAACGTTATGGTACTCGCCCTGCTTTGGACCCCCAGACAGGTGCAGTACCAGGCCCTATGCCTCAAAAGGGTCCAACCAAAATGACTGGAGGTCATTCTCATATGTCCTGTGGAACCAGGGGACCTGAGAATTGAGTGTCTGGCCATACCAAACAGATTGAAAATAATGCACTGGGATGGGCAGGAGTCAGCAACAAACAAATATAGCTGGAGAGCATCGTGAATCGAGAACAAGTAAGCATACGTTTTCTGCAAGAAACTCACCTCTATGAAAACATAGCATTCAAAATCAAAATTTTTCCATTCGTCGACTTCATATTCTTCTTCTTCTTTCCTTCGCTTGAAATATGTCTGTAACTGCAATGTTGTCTCTTGCATGAATTTAACTGTCTTGTTTAGTTCACTCAGCGGTCCATAGAGTTTGTTTTCCATTATCGTCTCTCTAGGCCAGAAGGTTTGCCTTGATATGTTATACTTTGAGCAGTCTTAGGGTATGTGCTCTACTGCCTGTGACGCCAATCCATACTTCATATTCATATTGTGTGTTTTTAACTTCATCAAACGTTTTAGTCATATTGTGTGTTTTTCCATTCATTTAGCTTTTTAGTCATATTGTGTTTTTCCATTCATTTAGCTTTTTAGTCATATTGTGTGTTTTTCCATTCATTTAGTTTTTTTAGTCATATTGTGTGTTTTTCCATCCATCTAGCTTTTTAGTCTATTGTGTGTTTTCCCATTCATCTAGCTTTTTAGCCATATTGTGTGTTAGTTAGTTAGTTAGTTAGTTAGTTAGTTAGTTAGTCGTGGTTCCAACTTCACGGCAACAGGTTGTCCCCATATTGCTCTGTTCCTGTGCCAGTGAATATCACACAAAACGCTCCTCACTGCCAAAAGTGAACAGTGGAACAGACAGGAGTATCGGCAAGCCAACAGCCCGCACAGGTACACTGTGCATAATGCCGCCGCCAGAATGCCAACACAAAAGTCCTCCATGAAAAATACAGTTCATCGTCGATGGAAATGACAGTCACCAGAAAGACTTCATTGACCCGGGTTTTATCCCATATGACTCAGTCTCTTTCCACAGTACGACCCGCTAAAAACACCGCACAAAGCACGAACTCCGTACCTCCAGCGGCGACTCCCAGGAGTCTCCTGAAAAATGCAAACCAGTCAATCCAGCAACAGCCGACCGCCATCGTTCCGAACATGCAGTTCACGCTACATACAACCGCGGACAGATGTAAAAACATTCCACATGAAACTCACAGCTCACAGTGTCACGCCATGCACTCACTCAGTAGCAGGGCGATGGAACCATATCCTCCTCAGTTGCCTCCTACGACATGCATGGTAGGCAACAGTGTTACTATCCTTTGCTCCCCAGTATGGGCCCCGGCAACACACGGGTGCATATTGTGTGTTTTCCCATTCATTAAGCTCTTTAGTCATATTGTGTCTATTTCCAATTGTCCAGCTTCTTAGTCATGTTTTTGTCCATTTGTCGACTTCATATTCATATTGTGTGTTTTTCCATCCATAGACTTCTTAGTCATATTGAGTTTTTCCATTTGTTGACTTCATATTCATGTTGTGTATTTTCATTCGTTGACTTCTTAGTCATATTGTGTGTTTTTCCAATCATTGACTTCTTAGTCATATTGTGTGTTTTTCCAATCATCCAGCTTCTTAGTTATATTATGTGTTTTTTCAATTGTCCAGCTTCAGAGTCTTATGTGTTTGTTTTTTCCATTTGTTGACTTCTTAGTCATATTGTGTGTTTTTATTTGGATTGTTTTAAAAAAAAAAGAAGCTAGTTGCATATCCTTCACAGGAGGTCGCAGTCAACCCCATCATTTTTTGGATGTTTGTGATTTCTTGGCAAGTTTACATTCAGTAGTTTGCTGTTGTGTACTGAACGACCGGCACCCATACCATTTTATAAAAAACCCAATGCAAGGCGGTCTGTGCTTCGAACGTGGTATGCGGGATTACAAACTGCATCCGTAACCCCTTCACCACGGAGCGGATGTTATTTGGATTACCTTGACTTTAATTCTCCTCAATATTGTGTTCAATTTCAGATTCTTGGTATGAGGTGTTGCCTGCTGAAGTGAAGAACCGTGTGATCACAGATGCCGATGCGAGTAGAATATCTTCTAGTATTGGTGGGGGATGGCGGCATGTGATGGCCCGACTGGGAGTGTCAGATGTTGAAGTACAGCAGGAATTGTCTAGCCACCCACATGCCAGTGTTTCAAATATTATAACCTCATTGTTGATCAGATGGAAGCAGCGTTACTTTAAACAGGCAACTGTTGACAAGTTGGTCTCTGTGCTTAAAGAAGTGGATGAGTCTGGTAGTTGCACTGTTGGATGGGATGGTGTTGAAAGGGCTCTAAAGAAAAGTTTACCATAATCTTAATTATTAATGAAATGTGCTTAGTCATTGTTGAGAAGAGACTGAAAACGTAAGTCTGGTAGAAAAATGGTCAAAGGAAATCAAAGAGACAAATTACTGGATGTCTTGGTTACATAGCTAAGAAAAAGAAAACACCAGATCTGCAACTGGTGATCATATAAGATGAATGATAATTATCTGTAAGTAAAGTAAAATAAAGGGATCTATTTCACACCATGAAGGGTATTGGGTGTAGTGTGCTAGCCCCGTATTTTTAGACCAACTGGATCTTGATGAGTGATATAGTTAGTATCACGCCGGCTGCCTTTATTTCCTGGCAAATTTCATAGTGTCCAGTTTAGGCAGATTTGACCTTGGAGCCAGGTCAGGGGAACAAATCTCAGCCTTGATGGGGACTCAAATGTATGACTCCAAGATGGCAGGCAAGTGTACTAACTGCTGGCCCTGCTGTGCAAAATTTACCTAGTGTGCAGCGTGGTTCTAAATTTATAGTTTTATGCGCGTGTGTGTATGCAAACATTTGACAAATATTAAATAGTTCCAATTATGATGAGTTTAACCCCTCCCCCTCCCAATTCCTCCTTGTTTTACAAATATTTCTGAGCAATATCCTTTTGCTCAGATGTATGTGCATGTATAAGAAATAGATAGGGAGTCTGAGATAAAGAAAGCTTGAATTCAACTTTAAAAGGGTTCTGAATTTGGCACACATTTTTCCCTTCTTGCCACTCTACTTTCATGCATTATATCATTCACACTTCACTTGTTAAATTAAGTTAAAAAAATCACAACACATGCAATATAAACATGTTTTAAATGTTTTGTGATATTACTAAGAGCAGCTGTAGTGTTCCTCTTCTTGCTGCTTGGTGACGCTATCTATGCAACACCGTTTCGTTGAGATATTGATCGCATCACTCTTGGAGAGATGATTGGTCAATACAAAGATGGCTCTAGCCTCGTCTGCCCGATGTGCATTAAGGCATTTAAAAGGGTCCAGAGATCAGAATGGTCGAATGGATAAGAATGCACATTCTTGAAGATCAGATGTGCCGATGCCGAGGTATCGGGTTCTTCTTCTTCTTCTTCTTCGTTCATCCGGAGTTTTTTTTCGGACGTGATTGCGTTGTGCCTGTTTACAGCAGAGCTGCGTTCTTGCGCCGTTAGGCAGACACATCCGACTTCTGCGGGCATTTGTTGACCGGGTTAACCTTCCCGGGGTATCGGGTTCAACACCTACACTGGACAGTTGAATTAACATGTTGACTTCATGTCCTTGACTTGGGGATGTAAATTACTGGTACCTCTGAAGTTGGACTGGTTGCACCTCATGGGGAGGGACACTGGTAAAAGGGAAAGCTAAGCCACACACAAAATTCAATCCACTGCTACTAGAAGTATTGTGTATGGACTATGCTTGAGTTCAAAAGTGAATGAACGCCCCAAAAAAAAATATATATATAAGGATCCTTTACTTACTTACTTACCATATATGTCTGTCTCTGATTCTATTTGTTTTGTGTCTAGTGTTGACATATTCCATGTAATGATACAAGACTACCTTGTATTTACTTTTTCTCTTTTTCCATCAATCATAGTAATTGTTTACACTGTGAAATGTCCAAAATGTTTTACTGCTGTCTACAGATTTAGATCATGGGGTCTCATTCTTTTGAGTCTGTTGATTTTTAGAACTTCAGCTAAATGCACTTTGTAACCCCAATCCCCTTTATAATTGCATTGCATGAAAGTAATCTTACGTTATTTCGAAAGATGTCACTGCACATTGAGCATTCCCATGCATGCTCAGTCCTTGAGGTAGCAGCCATGCTAAAGTATTTTTGCTTACTGCTCCCATGAGAAGGTAGTTTTGATATTTTCTGCCTTGATCCCAAAGGAAACATTGACATGCTTGACCAGGCTTCACTCTAAATTTTTATTACCTATGGACAAGGGAGAGGTGGTTGTGTGCCTGTGGGACTAGATGGAGAAGGCGGTGGAAAAGGTTGAGAACCTGTATGTGGAAAGGATGAGATTGTGGGGGATTGGCAGGTGTTCTGGTAAAGTATTTTTGCTTACTGCTCCCATGAGAAGGTAGTTTTGATATTTTCTGCCTTGATCCCAAAGGAAACATTGACATGCTTGACCAGGCTTCACTCTAAATTTTTATTACCTATGGACAAGGGAGAGGTGGTTGTGTGCCTGTGGGACTAGATGGAGAAGGCGGTGGAAAAGGTTGAGAACCTGTATGTGGAAAGGATGAGATTGTGGGGGATTGGCAGGTGTTCTGGTAGAATCTCAAAACTGAGAGGGAAGACCAGGAGAACTTTCAATCAGATTTCAATCAGCGGTGGGATCGATTAGTACTTTGTGACTCTTTGCTGGCTGTTGAACAAAGGGACGGAGCATGTATTGGGATGTCCTGAGTGCAGTATGTCAGTTCTTAGCTCAACCCAACTCCACACTCTAAATTTGTGTAGTCAGGCTGAGTCAAGTCAATATCTGCCATCCGAGTCCATCCTGCATGAATTATATCAGCCGTGTCCATGCTTCTTCCCATTTGGTATTGTTTCCTTGTTTGCAAGCTGCTCAGCACATGCTCCAGCATGTCCAGGTGCGTACATCCAGACGAGTGATGTGAAGCGTGACCTCTGCATGCTGTCTGTCCACATGGAACTGACATTTCCAATGAGATTTTCTTTAGTGTTTTCATGGAGTCTAAAATGATTATCATGTGTGTGGATGCCTCATCTGCTGTCCATGCAAGTGCTTTGGAGGCAGCAGTAATCTTCATAGTCAGACTTGATGTAGTTGTCTGTAACACGCCACTAACTTCTTTGTTTTCCCCACATACAAGTCAAGTACAGGACTCTTTTTACTTGCCTTGAGGTGTACTGGGTAAATGGTGCTAGCCCCATATTTGTATAGACCAGTGGGCACTTGATTGGTCATGTGGTCAGTATCACATCAGCCACTTTTATTTCCCAGGGCATTTCCTGGTACCTTTTTATTTTTAAGGCTGAGCCAATCTCAGCCAAGGACAACTGTAAAAATTTCGCTTGAATGGGTTTTACGGGGTGGATTCAATTCATGACGCTAAAAATGTGATAGAAATTACAATAACCATGCCATTATCTTGTACCTGTCAATATTGTTGTTAAGGATGTCAAGAGTGTTAAGCACATGATATCATGGTGCAAACGAACATGTGACATCATAAGGACTGTTTCCCGGGAAGGTTAACCCGGTCAATAAACACCCGCAGAAGTCGGATATGTTGGCCTAACGGCGGAAGAATGCAGCTCTGCTGTAAACAGGCACAATGCAAGCACCTCCGAAAAAACTCTCCGGATAAACGCATAAGAAGAAGATGTGGACTGTTTAAAGATGGCCACCCCACTTTTGACATCCACCTAAGAGGAGCAGCGTTCTCTTATCCGTTTTTTGATCAGTGAAGGGGTGAAACCTTTAGAAATTAATTGACAATTGAAGGTCCAGTATGGTGATGCTTGCCTGTCAATCCAGCAAGTGTTGAGTGGAGAAGTAAGGTTCAGTATGGTGATGCTTGCCTGTCAATCCAGCAAGTGTTGAGTGGAGAAGGAAGTTTCAAAACTTTTCAGATCGATGAAGAGGTACAGCAGGTGGTGCATGCGCGGTTACATACGTAACCAAGAGTATTGTTTTATACAACACCCTTTTTCACATTCTTCACATGTCTTACATTAAATAATTTGTTAATTACTTCTTTTGTTATTTATTTGTTAGATGTAAATGCATTATTCAAGACTTTTTGTGTGTCTATTTGATGTTGAAAAGTGTTAATAAAAAAACTTGATGTGCATCTGTGGTGGTGGTCCCAAGGGCAAATTGTGGGACTGAAGACACAGCAAAGGAGTTGAATGTGTCCATGGGGTCAACGTGACCAAATGGATAAGAGCACTTGTTCTTAAACATCCGGTATGCTGATGCTAAGGTAGCAGGTTCAACAACTACACCGGTCAGTTGGACTAAAATGTTGACTTCTCATCCTTGAATTGGGGCACTGGTAATAGGGAAAGCTAATCCACACACACAAATCAATCCGGTGCACTAGAAATGGTAGCGTGTGTACGGACTACGCTTGAGTTCAAAGCCAGTCAACACCCCAGTGTAAATAACTCCAAGATTGACTGTATCAGTAAGTGAATCATAGTTGACAAACACTCCATTTCAAGTAGAGTTGTCGGAAACTGACTTTTAAAGTTAGATTTGATAGGGGAAGGCAAACTCAGTCCTTTCCAGAGAATGCTATGATGAAGTCAGGTCCTTTGGTAAAAAATGGGCAGCTATCACAGATTTGCTGTAATGGACAACACATAACCACCATCATATTTTCAGATAGAGAAGAAAGAAGTTGAATGGCAATTTGTATTCTTCTTTTCTTATTCTTCATACACTTTCAGATATCAACAAGTCCACAACAAGTAGAAGTCAATTTGAGGTTGTTGACACCTCTGTAGTCTGTCTTCAGAATGAGTGGGTGTAGGTTAAAACAGTTTCCTGTATTCTGAATATGTTGGACACTTCTGCAAATGTTTATCTGCCATATTACCAGTTACATTTGCCAGTTTGTCCTAATTAAACATGTAGTATTTTTGAAGATAAAGATGCTTGCAGATCTACAAATTTACGGGAAAGACCTTAGACTTGTAAGAAACATTTATTGGAAACAACAAGCTGTAATAAATATTCATAATGAAGCAGGTCAATATCAGCCTATTAAGAGAGGTGGGCGACAGGGATGTGTAATGTCTCTAGATCTTTTTTTCCTTATACAGTGAAAATATTTTTAGAAATTTAGAAGATATGAGAGGAATCACCATTGAGGAATATAATATCAATAACATGATATACAGATGGTACAGTATTGATTGCAGACAACAAACAAGATCTGCAACATTTAGTAGCTGCAGTTGTTAAACACAGTAAACAACTAGGGTTAGAATCAAATTGTAAGAAAACAGAGATTATAGTTGTCTCTAAGAAGAAATACCACAATGAAATATACGGGTAAATGGGAATATTTTTAAACAAGTGAATCTGTACAACTATCTAGGAACATTCATAACATTTACATGTGTTTTACATCTGTTCACGCTTGTAGCGTGAATTGCATGTTCAGAACGATGGCGATCGACCTATCGCTTGTTATTGACTGAATTGCCTTTACGGTTCATGAATGTATTTTTCTCCGAGACTTCTGGGGGTCGTCGCTGGAGCTACGGTGGTCATGCTTTGTGCGATGCTTTCAGCCAAATCATATGGGAAAAATCCCGGGGCAATGAAGTTGATCCTCTCGACTTTTAATGCAGTAATGATCAGTAATGTGTGGCTGCTGGTTATCTAGTGACTGCCGCTTCCATCGACCAACTGTTTTCCATGGAGGACTTTATGCACAGTGTACCTGTACGGACTGTTGGCTTGTCGAGACTCCTGTCTATTTCACATAAGGCAGTGAGGAGCATTTTGTGTGATATTCACTGCCACAGGAACGGAGCTTAATGTGGACGACCCGTTGCCATGAAGTTGGAACCGTGACTAACTAACTAACTCACTAGTTATAACATTTGATGGGGGGTGTCTTGAAGAGATTAGAACAAGAATTGCTATGGTGAAGGTAGCCTTTTGCGAGATGGAAAATATACTGACCAGTATAAAGATGTCAATTACAATGAGAAAAATAGTGTTGAAGTGCTACATAGAACTTGTATTATTATATGGATGTGAAATGTAGACATTCAGCAGACAAGCTGAAAAACATCTAACAGTAGTGAAAATGTGGTTTCTGAGGAAAATGTAAAAAAATACCATGGACAGACAGAGAAAAACCAATGAGTATGACCTACAAAATTGAAACGAGAAAAATAGTGTTGGAAGTGCTACATATAACCTGTACTTTTGTATGGATGTGAAGCGCGGACAATGAGCAGTCAAGCTGAAAAGCAGATGATGGCTGTGGAAATTTTGATTCTGATGAAAATGCAAAGAATACCATGGACAGACAGAAAAACCAATGAACAAATCCTTCAAGAAACAAATGAAGATCGTAAACTGATTAGAGTCATTAGATGTAGACAGTCAAAATTGTTTGGGCATGTTATGAAAAGAAATGAGTTGGAGAACTTTGTGACAACTGGCAAGATCAAAGGGAAGAGACCAAGGGGAAGACCGAGAAGTAAATACCCGGATGGCTTGGCCACATAGCATGGTCAAGACAGGAACACAGAGCTGAGCCACAACTCTAGTGATCGAGTGAGATGGCAAAACATGACCGCCCACGCTTACTGGCATGGCATATGGTGGATGGATGGATGACCTACAAGAAATAAATGAAAACCATAAACTGATAAGAGAAATGAGACATATGCAGTCAAGATGAGAAGAAATAAACTAGAGTACTTGGTGACAATTGGCAAGAATGAGGGGAAAAGGACAATGGGAAGGCAGAGAAGTAAATATCTTCACATATACAGGCCAGAGTATTTTTCTTTGGTAAAACTCTGAGCCATATCAAGGATCTAACACAAGTCTCCCATAATGTGTAAAAGCAGCCACAGTAGTGTAGTGGCTGGCATGCTTGCCTGTCAGTCTTATGGTCATTTGTTAAAATCCTCATCAAGGCGGATTTGTAAAATTGGCCAGGGATCCCATGTCAACCCAGCATAAAATGGCTACCAGGAAATGTCATGGGAAGGCAAGGTGGCAGGCCTGACATTGACCACAATACTCATTGAGTACTGATTGGTCTATATATATACTTACCTCACCATGTGCGACGTGGCATGTCCTGACCCTTGTAAACACCTGCAGCTAAATCTGTACATTCCAGCACCATAAAGTACACATTTAATCCCTCATATAATCGGACATAATTACATCACTATGATCACGTGACTTGCCATGGACACTCATGTCTCTCTCCAGATCTCGGCCCTTGTGTTGTAGATCAGTTCTATTTATGAAATTCTTCCTTGCCAAGTGGAATAGGCATTCATCTCTCCCCCCAGATCTCGGCCCTTGTGTTCCAGATAAATTCTTCTTCTTCTGTGTTCATCTGTGTTCATTTGGAGAGTTTTTTTTTCCAGATGTGATTGCATTGTGCCTGTTCACAGCAGACCTGCGTTCTTGCACTATTAGGCTGACACATCCGACTTCTGTGGGCATTTGTTGACTGGGATAACCTTCCCAGGAATCAATTCTATTTATCCGGGAAGGTTAACCCGGTCAACAAATACCCGCAGAAGTCGGATGTGTCGGCCTAACGGCGCAAGAACGCAGCTCTGCTGTAAACAGGCACAATGCAGTCACATCTGGAAAATAAATCCGGATGAACGCAGAAGAAGAAGAAGAATTCTGTTTATGACATTCCTCCTTGCCAAGTGAAACAGGCATTCATGTCTCTCCCCAGATCTCGGCCTTTGTGTTCTAGATCAAATCTATTTATGACATTCCTCCTTGCTATCATCTTACATCATCAAGCATTATTTCTCTTGGCCTGCCACTTCTGCTGATCGTTCTAGTCATCACGATGTTCTCCAAGGCCTTTCTTCTCTTTATATAACCAAAGAACACTGTCTCTTATTTATAGGTGTGTATAATGTTATACTTTCATTAACCTCTTCCAACACTGATTGTTAATTACTCTGGCTACTCTAGGTGTTCACAACATTCACTTCAGATACATCTCTGCTACCTGTAAGCTCTCCTTTGTTTCTTCACATTCCACGATTCACTGACATTCAGCAAATCTGGTATGATATTCTTCTTCTTCTATGTTCGTCCGAAATATTTGTTTTGGATGTTGTACCTGTCTACAACAGAGCTGCAATATTTGTGCCTTTAGGTCGACACATCCGACTTCTTCAGGCATTCATTGAAAAGGTTGAAAACCCCTTGGGAGGTCTGATATTTTATTTTCTGACAAATAATTACATAGTAAATTAATGTAGACAAATTTTGGAAACAAGAATAAATATTTATTACACAATGTTTATTTAACACTCAAATATTGCAAGAAAAATTGTTTCAGTCTGATCATTACATCTCATAGAAGGTCGCTGAAGAGTTTCCGAGACCACTTTTTCTGAAAGTACAAACACAAGCTTTAAGCAATTTCTCCATGCAGAAAAAACAAAAACCACACACAAAATATATGTGCAAATGCCAAATATAATATCTTACACTTCCTAGTCTCATTTGATTTATACACAGATATACAGAAAGCAACTGCTTAGGTAGTCATCTTGTCCTTGGCTGCCTTAATGTGGTAGTTAATTGACAGATTATCCTCAGTGCTCGTTAAAGCATGCATTCCATAAGTGCTTTGATCCCCTCCTCAGTATCTCTCTCAGCATGTAGCTGCTGATGATACTGTAATATGTTGAGAATTTTAAGTTTCCTCTCAGGTGCCAGATGTATTGACCTGCTTTTCAGATCCCAGACCATTGTAAAATATCTCCTGATGTTAACATGCCATCTGAATCTAGGCTAACCTCATAATTTTGAAAGGTAGCTTGTACATGTGCCATGCCGGAAAGCGTGGGCGGTAATGACTCGCCATTTCACTCGATCACCAGTGTCGTGGATCAGCTCAGTGTTCCTGTCTCGTCCATGCCATGTGGCCAAGCCATCCAGGTATTTTCCTCTCGGTCTTCCTCTTGGTCTGTTCCCCTCGATCTTGCCAGTTGTCACTTGTACAGTGCCTATTTGGCCTGCTCTTTTCAATTTGTAACCTTTGTAGAATATCTCTGATCTTATCAGTCCATCTGAAAATAGGCCTTTAATTATCCTTGTAATTTAAAACCAGATGTTTTAACTGACTTGCTACTATGAAAATAATTATTGTGAACTCATACAGCCCCAGATAATTAATAGTTATCTTAAAATAATAACTGTCAGGTGGAAAGAGTTATTGTTATCATAATAACTAACAACTCTTTGAGACAGGACCATTTACTTATGACCACGTGTGGCTTTCCCTTTCAGAGAGCTGTGGTAGATCAGTGGCTAGTATGTTGGCTTGATGACCTGGTGGTGTGAGATTTGAATATTTGTCCAGCTGGATTAAAAAAAAACAACTGATCAGACCTCCCAGGTCGACCCAGCTGAAAATAACTACCAGTAAATGCCGTGGGAAGTAAAGATGGCTGTCATAATATTGACCACATCAGCCCTGGAGTGTCAGTTGGTCTATACAAATATAAGACTAGCACCATATGCCTACTTCCAGGTGTGTAAAAGGATGCTTTACTATTTACTTAATAGTGTTTGGTAAATAGTGACTGGAAACTTCTTTAGCCCAACAGCCGGTCATTTCTGCTGAAATATACTGATAGGGTGCAGCAACAATGGTCATTCCTGCTGAAATATACTGATAGGGTGCAGCAACAATGGTCATTCCTGCTGAAATATACTGATAATGCCCAGCATTAAAGTTAACATATAAATTAACTGCGAGCTGCCACACTTATGTGACACTAAGAGGTAGACAGTCACAAACACAACAGGGCCCTGCTATTGCATGACCTTTCCAGGACCTTGCAGTCAACTCCAGCATCTTTTGGCCATATCTGATTTAATAGGAAATTTTACGTTCAGTAGTTTGCCACTGCTTTCTGATTGGCTGATGCCCATGCCATCGAAATCAACACAAAGCGGTCTGCTTCCAAACAGTGCGTCTGATTTCAACCACTCACTCCAATATGTTGGGGAACTGTGAAACTGCTTTTACTAATAAACAGATAATAACAAACTAAACAGGGCTGTAGTGTATACAAAGTAATGACAAACAAAATAGGGTCCTACTGTATGCAAACAAAATAATGACAAACAAGATAGGGTCCTACTGTATACAAACAAAGTAATGACAAACAAGATAGGGCCCTACTGTATACAAACAAAATCATGACAAACAAGATAGGGTCCTACTGTATACAAACAAAATAATGACAAACAAGATAGGGCCCTACTGTATACAAACAAAATCATGACAAACAAGATAGGGTCCTACTGTATACAAACAAAATAATGACAAACAAGATAGGGCCCTACTGTATACAAACAAAATAATGACAAACAAGAAAGGGTCCTACTGTATACAAACAAAATAATGACAAACAAGATAGGGTCCTACTGTATACAAACAAAGTAATGACAAACAAGATAGGGTCCCTACTGTATACAACAAAATAATACAACAAATAGGGGTCCTACTGTATACAAACAAATTAATGACAAACAAGATAGGGTCCTACTGTATACAAACAAAATCATGACAAACAAGATAGGGTCCTACTGTATACAAACAAAGTAATGACAAACAAGATAGGGTCCTACTGTATACAAACAAAATAATGACAAACAAGATAGGGTCCTACTGTATACAAACAAAGTAATGACAAACAAGATAGGGTCCTACTGTATACAAACAAAGTATGACAAACAAGATAGGGTCCTACTGTATACAAACAAAGTAATGACAAACAAGAAGGGCCTACTGTATACAAACAAAATAATGACAAACAGAGAAGGGCCCTACTGTATACAAACAAAATCATGAAAAACAAGGAAAGGGCCCTACTGTATACAAACAAAATCATGACAAACAAGAAAGGGCCCTACTGTATACAAACAAAATCATGACAAACAAGAAAGGGCCCTACTGTATACAAACAAAATCATGACAAACAAGAAAGGGCCCTACTGTATACAAACAAAATCATGACAAACAAGAAAGGGCCCTACTGTATACAAACAAAATCATGACAAACAAGAAAGGGCCCTACTGTATACAAACAAAATCATGACAAACAAGAAGGGCCCTACTGTATACAAACAAAATCATGACAACAAGAAAGGGCCCTACTGTATACAAACAAAATAATGACAAACAAGAAAGGGCCCTACGTATACAAACAAAATCATGACAAACAAGAAAGGGCCCTACTGTATACACACAAAATCATGACAAACAGAAAGGGCCCTACTGTATACAAACAAAATCATGACAAACCAAGAAAGGGCCCTACTGTATACAAACAAAATCATGACAAACAAGAAAGGGCCCTACTGTATACAAACAAAATCATGACCAAACAAGAAAGGGCCCTACTGTATACAAACAAAATCATGACAAACAAGAAAGGGCCCTACTGTATACAAACAAAATAATGACAAACAAGAAAGGGCCTACTGTATACAAACAAAGTAATGACCAAACAAGAAAGGGCCCTAACTGTATACAAACAAAGTAATGACAAACAAGAAAGGGCCCTACTGTATACAAACAAAAATAATAACAAACAAGAAAGGGCCCTACTGTATACAAAACAAATAATGACAAACAAGAAAGGGCCCTACTGTATACAAACAAAATAATGACAAACAAGAAAGGGCACTACTGTATACAAACAAAGTAATGACAAACAAGAAAGGGCCCTACTGTATACAAACAAAATCATGACAAACAAGAAAGGGCCCTACTGTATACAAACAAAGTAATGACAAACAAGAAAGGGCCCTACTGTATACAAACAAAGTAATGACAAACAAGAAAGGGCCCTACTGTATACAAACAAAGTAATGACAAACAAGAAAGGGCCCTACTGTATACAAACAAAATCATGACAAACAAGAAAGGGCCCTACTGTATACAAACAAAGTAATGACAAACAAGATAGAGCCCTACTGTATACAAACAAAGTAATGACAAACAAGAAAGGGCCCTACTGTATACAAACAAAATAATGACAAACAAGATAGGGGCCTACTGTATACAAACAAAATAATGACAAACAAGATAGGGTCCTACTGTATACAAACAAAATAATGACAAACAAGAAAGGGTCCTACTGTATACAAACAAAATAATGACAAACAAGATAGGGTCCTACTGTATACAAACAAAGTAATGACAAACAAGATAGGGTCCTACTGTATACAAACAAAGTAATGACAAACAAGATAGGGTCCTACTGTATACAAACAAAGTAATGACAAACAAGAAAGGGCCCTAATGTATACAAACAAAATCATGACAAACAAGAAAGGGCCCTACTGTATACAAACAAAATCATGACAAACAAGAAAGGGCCCTACTGTATACAAACAAAATCATGACAAACAAGAAAGGGCCCTACTGTATACAAACAAAATCATGACAAACAAGAAAGGGCCCTACTGTATACAAACAAAATAATGACAAACAAGAAAGGGCCCTACTGTATACAAACAAAATCATGACAAACAAGAAAGGGTCCTACTGTATACAAACAAAATCATGACAAACAAGAAAGGGCCCTACTGTATACAAACAAAATAATGACAAACAAGAAAGGGCCCT
Organism: Cepaea nemoralis; assembly: GCA_014155875.1. Taxonomy (NCBI): domain Eukaryota; kingdom Metazoa; phylum Mollusca; class Gastropoda; order Stylommatophora; family Helicidae; genus Cepaea; species Cepaea nemoralis. The sequence continues at coordinate 81,568 of JACEFZ010002256.1, forward strand.
ACTGTATACAAACAAAATCATGACCAAACAAGAAAGGGTCCTACTGTATACAAACAAAATCATGACAAACAAGAAAGGGCCCTACTGTATACAAACAAAAATCATGACAAACAAGAAAGGGCCCTACTGTATACAAACAAAATCATGACAAACAAGAAAGGGCCCTACTGTATATAAACAAAATAATGACAAACAAGAAAGGGCCCTACTGTATACAAACAAAATCATGACAAACAAGAAAGGGCCCTACTGTATACAAACAAAATCATGACAAACAAGAAAGGGCCCTACTGTATACAAACAAAGTAATGACAAACAAGAAAGGGCCCTACTGTATACAAACAAAGTAATGACAAACAAGAAAGGGCCCTACTGTATACAAACAAAGTAATGACAAACAAGAAAGGGCCCTACTGTATACAAACAAGGTAATGACAAACAAGAAAGGGCCCTACTGTATACAAACAAAGTAATGACAAACAAGATAGAGCCCTACTGTATACAAACAAAGTAATGACAAACAAGAAAGGGCCCTACTGTATACAAACAAAATAATGACAAACAAGATAGGGGCCTACTGTATACAAACAAAATAATGACAAACAAGATAGGGTCCTACTGTATACAAACAAAATAATGACAAACAAGAAAGGGTCCTACTGTATACAAACAAAATAATGACAAACAAGATAGGGTCCTACTGTATACAAACAAAGTAATGACAAACAAGATAGGGTCCTACTGTATACAAACAAAGTAATGACAAACAAGATAGGGTCCTACTGTATACAAACAAAGTAATGACAAACAAGAAAGGGTCCTAATGTATACAAACAAAATCATGACAAACAAGAAAGGGCCCTACTGTATACAAACAAATCATGACAAACAAGAAAGGGCCTACTGTATACAAACAAAATCATGACAAACAAGAAAGGGCCCTACTGTATACAAACAAAATCATGACAAACAAGAAAGGGCCCTACTGTATACAAACAAAATCATGACAAACAAGATAGGGCCCTACTGTATACAAACAAAATCATGACAAACAAGAAAGGGCCCTACTGTATACAAACAAAATCATGACAAACAAGAAAGGGCCCTACTGTATACAAACAAAATCATGACAAACAAGAAAGGGCCCTACTGTATACAAACAAAATCATGACAAACAAGAAAGGGCCCTACTGTATACAAACAAAATCATGACAAACAAGATAGGGCCCTACTGTATACAAACAAAATCATGACAAACAAGATAGGGTCCTACTGTATACAAAGAAAATCATGACAAACAAGAAAGGGCCCTACTGTATACAAAGAAAATCATGACAAACAAGAAAGGGCCCTACTGTATACAAACAAAATCATGACAAACAAGAAAGGGCCCTACTGTATACAAACAAAATCATGACAAACAAGATAGGGTCCTACTGTATACAAACAAAATAATGACAAACAAGAAAGGGCCTTACTGTATACAAACAAAATCATGACAAACAAGAAAAGGCCCTACTGTATACAAACAAAATCATGACAAACAAGAAAGGGCCCTACTGTATACAAACAAAATAATGACAAACAAGAAAGGGCCCTACTGTATACAAACAAAATAATGACAAACAAGAAAGGGCCCTACTGTATACAAACAAAATCATGACAAACAAGAAAGGGATCTACTGTATACAAACAAAATCATGACAAACAAGAAAGGGCCCTACTGTATACAAACAAAATAATGACAAACAAGAAAGGGCCCTACTGTATACAAACAAAATCATGACAAACAAGAAAGGGCCCTACTGTATACAAACAAAATCATGACAAACAAGAAAGGGCCCTACTGTATACAAACAAAATCATGACAAACAAGAAAGGGCCCCACTGTATACAAACAAAATCATGACAAACAAGAAAGGGCCCCACTGTATACAAACAAAATCATGACAAACAAGAAAGGGCCCTACTGTATACAAACAAAATCATGACAAACAAGAAAGGGCCCTACTGTATACAAACAAAATCATGACAAACAAGAAAGGGCCCTACTGTATACAAACAAAATAATGACAAACAAGAAAGGGCCCTACTGTATACAAACAAAATAATGACAAACAAGAAAGGGCCCTACTGTATACAAACAAAATCATGACAAACAAGAAAGGGCCCTACTGTATACAAACAAAATCATGACAAACAAGAAAGGGCCCTACTGTATACAAACAAAATCATGACAAACAAGAAAGGGCCCTACTGTATACAAACAAAATAATGACAAACAAGAAAGGGCCCTACTGTATACAAACAAAGTAATGACAAACAAGAAAGGGCCCTACTGTATACAAACAAAGTAATGACAAACAAGAAAGGGCCCTACTGTATACAAACAAAATAATAACAAACAAGAAAGGGCCCTACTGTATACAAACAAAATAATGACAAACAAGAAAGGGCCCTACTGTATACAAACAAAATAATGACAAACAAGAAAGGGCCCTACTGTATACAAACAAAGTAATGACAAACAAGAAAGGGCCCTACTGTATACAAACAAAATCATGACAAACAAGAAAGGGCCCTACTGTATACAAACAAAGTAATGACAAACAAGAAAGGGCCCTACTGTATACAAACAAAGTAATGACAAACAAGAAAGGGCCCTACTGTATACAAACAAAGTAATGACAAACAAGAAAGGGCCCTACTGTATACAAACAAAATCATGACAAACAAGAAAGGGCCCTACTGTATACAAACAAAGTAATGACAAACAAGATAGAGCCCTACTGTATACAAACAAAGTAATGACAAACAAGAAAGGGCCCTACTGTATACAAACAAAATAATGACAAACAAGATAGGGGCCTACTGTATACAAACAAAATAATGACAAACAAGATAGGGTCCTACTGTATACAAACAAAATAATGACAAACAAGAAAGGGTCCTACTGTATACAAACAAAATAATGACAAACAAGATAGGGTCCTACTGTATACAAACAAGTAATGACAAACAAGATAGGGTCCTACTGTATACAAACAAAGTAATGACAAACAAGATAGGGTCCTACTGTATACAACAAAGTAATTGACAAACAAGAAAGGGCCCTAATGTATACAAACAAAATCATGACAAACAAGAAAGGGCCCTACTGTATACAAACAAAATCATGACAAACAAGAAAGGGCCCTACTGTATACAAACAAAATCATGACAAACAAGAAAGGGCCCTACTGTATACAAACAAAATCATGACAAACAAGAAAGGGCCCTACTGTATACAAACAAAATCATGACAAACAAGAAAGGGCCCTACTGTATACAAACAAAATAATGACAAACAAGAAAGGGCCCTACTGTATACAAACAAAATCATGACAAACAAGAAAGGGCCCTACTGTATACAAACAAAATCATGACAAACAAGAAAGGGCCCTACTGTATACAAACAAAGTAATGACAAACAAGATAGGGTCCTACTGTATACAAACAAAATAATAACAAACAAGATAGGGTCCTACTGTATACAAACAAAGTAATGACAAACAAGATAGGGTCCTACTGTATACAAACAAAATAATGACAAACAAGATAGGGTCCTACTGTATACAAACAAAGTAATGACAAACAAGATAGGGTCCTACTGTATACAAACAAAATAATGACAAACAAGATAGGGTCCTACTGTATACAAACAAAGTAATGACAAACAAGATAGGGTCCTACTGTATACAAACAAAGTAATGACAAACAAGATAGGGTCCTACTGTATACAAACAAAGTAATGACAAACAAGAAAGGGCCCTACTGTATACAAACAAAATAATGACAAACAAGAAAGGGCCCTACTGTATACAAACAAAATCATGACAAACAAGAAAGGGTCCTACTGTATACAAACAAAATCATGACAAACAAGAAAGGGCCCTACTGTATACAAACAAAATCATGACAAACAAGAAAGGGCCCTACTGTATACAAACAAAATCATGACAAACAAGAAAGGGCCCTACTGTATACAAACAAAATCATGACAAACAAGAAAGGGCCCTACTGTATACAAACAAAATCATGACAAACAAGAAAGGGCCCTACTGTATACAAACAAAATCATGACAAACAAGAAAGGGCCCTACTGTATATAAACAAAATAATGACAAACAAGAAAGGGCCCTACTGTATACAAACAAAATCATGACAAACAAGAAAGGGCCCTACTGTATACAAACAAAATAATGACAAACAAGAAAGGGCCCTACTGTATACAAACAAAGTAATGACAAACAAGAAAGGGCCCTACTGTATACAAACAAAATCATGACAAACAAGAAAGGGCCCTACTGTATACAAACAAAGTAATGACAAACAAGAAAGGGCCCTACTGTATACAAACAAAGTAATGACAAACAAGAAAGGGCCCTACTGTATACAAACAAAGTAATGACAAACAAGAAAGGGCCCTACTGTATACAAACAAGGTAATGACAAACAAGAAAGGGCCCTACTGTATACAAACAAAGTAATGACAAACAAGATAGAGCCCTACTGTATACAAACAAAGTAATGACAAACAAGAAAGGGCCCTACTGTATACAAACAAAATAATGACAAACAAGATAGGGGCCTACTGTATACAAACAAAATAATGACAACAAGATAGGGTCCTACTGGTATACAAACAAAATAATGACAAACAAGAAAGGGTCCTACTGTATACAAACAAAATAATGACAAACAAGATAGGGTCCTACTGTATACAAACAAAGTAATGACAAACAAGATAGGGTCCTACTGTATACAAACAAAGTAATGACAAACAAGATAGGGTCCTACTGTATACAAACAAAGTAATGACAAACAAGAAAGGGTCCTAATGTATACAAACAAAATCATGACAAACAAGAAAGGGCCCTACTGTATACAAACAAAATCATGACAAACAAGAAAGGGCCCTACTGTATACAAACAAAATCATGACAAACAAGAAAGGGCCCTACTGTATACAAACAAAATCATGACAAACAAGAAAGGGCCCTACTGTATACAAACAAAATCATGACAAACAAGATAGGGCCCTACTGTATACAAACAAAATCATGACAAACAAGAAAGGGCCCTACTGTATACAAACAAAATCATGACAAACAGAGAAAGGGCCCTACTGTATACAAACAAAATCATGACAAACAAGAAAGGGCCCTACTGTATACAAACAAAATCATGACAAACAAGAAAGGAGCCCTACTGTATACAAACAAATCATGACAAACAAGATAGGCCCTACTGTATACAAACAAAATCATGACAAACAAGATAGGGTCCTACTGTATACAAAGAAAATCAATGACAAACAAGAAAGGGCCCTACTGTATACAAAGAAAATCATGACAAACAGAGAAGGGCCCTACTGTATACAAACAAAATCATGACAAACAAGAAAGGGCCCTACTGTATACAAACAAAATCATGACAAACAAGATAGGGCCCTACTGTATACAAACAAAGATAATGACAAACAAGAAGGGCGCTTACTGTATACAAACAAATCATGACGAAACAAGAAAAGGCCCTACCTGTATACAAACAAAATCATGACAAACAAGAAAGGGCCCTACTGTATACAAACAAAGTAATGACAAACAAGAAAGGGCCCTACTGTATACAAACAAAATCATGACAAACAAGAAAGGGCCCTACTGTATACAAACAAAATCATGACAAACAAGAAAGGGATCCTACTGTATACAAACAAAATCATGGACAACAAGAAAGGGCCCTACTGTTACAAACAAAAATAATGACAAACAAGAAAGGGCCCTACTGTATACAAACAAAATCATGACAAACAAGAAAGGGCCCTACTGTATACAAACAAAATCATGACAAACAAGAAAGGGCCCTACTGTATACAAACAAATCATGACAAACAAGAAAGGGCCCTACTGTATACAAAACAAAATCATGACAAACAAGAAAGGGCCCTACTGTATACAAACAAAATCATGACAAACAAGAAAGGGCCCTACTGTATACAAACAAAATCATGACAAACAAGATAGGGCCCTACTGTATACAAACAAAATAATGACAAACAAGATAGGGTCCTACTGTATACAAACAAAGTAATGACAAACAAGATAAGGGCCCTACTGTATACAAACAAAAGTAATGACAAACAAGATAGGGGCCTACTGTATACAAACAAAATAATGACAAACAAGATAGGGGCCCTACTGTATACAAACAAAATAATGACAAACAAGAAAGGGCCCTACTGTATACAAACAAAAATCATGACAAACAAGAAAGGGTCCTACTGTATACAAACAAAATAATGACAAACAAGAAAGGGCCTACTGTATACAAACAAAAGTCATGACAACAAGAAAGGGCCCTACTGTATACAAACAAAGTATCATGACAAACAAGAAAGGGCCCTACTGTATACAAACAAAATCATGACAAACAAGAAAGGGGCCCTACTGTATACAAACAAAATCATGACAAACAAGAAAGGGCCCTACTGTATACAAACAAAATCATGACAAACAAGAAAGGGCCCTACTGTATACAAACAAAATAATGACAAACAAGAAAGGGCCCTACTGTATACAAACAAAATCATGACAAACAAGAAAGGGCCCTACTGTATACAAACAAAATAATGACAAACAAGAAAGGGCCCTACTGTATACAACAAAATATGACAAACAAGAAAGGGCCCTACTGTATACAAACAAAATATGACAAACAAGAAAGGGCCCTACTGTATACAAACAAAGTAATGACAAACAAGAAAGGGCCCTACTGTATACAAACAAAAATGACAAACAGAAGGGGCCTACTGTATACAAACAAATATGACAAACAGAAGGGCCCTACTGTATACAAACAAAATAATGACAAACAAGAAAGGGCCCTACTGTATACAAACAAAGTATGACAAACAAGAAGGGCCTACTGTATACAAACAAGTATGACAAACAAGAAAGGGCCCTACTGTATACAAACAAAATCATGACAAACAAGAAAGGGCCCTACTGTATACAAACAAAGTATGACAAACAAGATAGGGCCCTACTGTATACAAACAAATATCATGACAAACAAGAAGGGCCCTACTGTATACAAACAAAGTAATGACAAACAAGATAGGGCCCTACTGTATACAAACAAAATAATGACAAACAAGATAAGGGCCCTACTGTATACAAACAAAATAATGACAAACAAGATAGGGTCCTACTGTATACAACAAAATAATGACAAACAAGATAGGGTCCTACTGTATACAAACAAAATAATGACAAACAAGAATAGGGTCCTACTGTATACAAACAAAATAATGACAAACAAGATAGGGTCCTACTGTATACAAACAAAGTAATGACAAACAAGATAGGGTCCTACTGTATACAAAACAAAAGTAATGACAAACAAGATAAGGGTCCTACTGTATACAAACAAATAATGACAAACAGAGAAAGGGCCCTACTGTATACAAACAAAATAATGACAAACAAGATAGGGCCTACTGTATACAAACAAAATAATGACAAACAAGATAAGGGGCCCTACTGTATACAAACAAAATCATGACAAACAAGATAGGGCCCTACTGTATACAAACAAAATAATGACAAACAAGATAGGGCCCTACTGTATACAAACAAAATCATGACAAACAAGATAGGGTCCCTACTGTATACAAACAAAATAATGACAAACAAGATAGGGCTCCTACTGTATACAAACAAAATAATGACAAACAAGATAGGGCCCTACTGTATACAAACAAAATCATGACAAACAAGATAGGGTCCTACTGTATACAAACAAAATAATGACAAACAAGATAGGGCCCTACTGTATACAAACAAAATAATGACAAACAAGATAGGGTCCCTACTGTATACAAACAAAATAATGACAAACAAGATAGGGTCCCTACTGTATACAAACAAAATAATGACAAACAAGATAGGGTCCTACTGTATACAAACAAAATCATGACAAACAAGATAGGGTCCTACTGTATACAAACAAAATAATGACAAACAAGATAGGGTCCTACTGTATACAAACAAGATAGGGCCCTACTGTATACAAACAAAATAATGACAAACAAGATAGGGCCCTACTGTATACAAACAAAATCATGACAAACAAGAAAGGGTCCTACTGTATACAAACAAAATCATGACAAACAAAATAGGGTCCTACTGTATACAAACAAAAGTAATGACAAACAAGATAGGGTCCTACTGTATACAAACAAAATAATGACAAACAAGATAGGGGCCCTACTGTATACAAACAAAATCATGACAAACAAGATAGGGTCCTACTGTATACAAACAAAATCATGACAAACAAGATAGGGTCCTACTGTATACAAACAAAATAATGACAAACAAGATAGGGTCCTACTGTATACAAACAAAATAATGACAAACAAGATAGGGTCCTACTGTATACAAACAAAATAATGACAAACAAGATAGGGCCCTACTGTATACAAACAAAATAATGACAAACAAGATAGGGCCCTACTGTATACAAACAAAATAATGACAAACAAGATAGGGCCCTACTGTATACAAACAAAATAATGACAAACAAGATAGGGTCCTACTGTATACAAACAAAATAATGACAAACAAGATAGGGCCCTACTGTATACAAACAAAATAATGACAAACAAGATAGGGCCCTACTGTATACAAACAAAATAATGACAAACAAGATAGGGCCCTACTGTATACAAACAAAATCATGACAAACAAGATAGGGCCCTACTGTATACAAACAAAATAATGACAAACAAGATAGGGCCCTACTGTATACAAACAAAATAATGACAAACAAGATAGGGCCCTACTGTATACAAACAAAATAATGACAAACAAGAAAGGGCCCTACTGTATACAAACAAAATAATGACAAACAAGATAGGGCCCTACTGTATACAAACAAAATAATGACAAACAAGATAGGGCCCTACTGTATACAAACAAAATAATGACAAACAAGAAAGGGCCCTACTGTATACAAACAAAATCATGACAAACAAGAAAGGGCCCTACTGTATACAAACAAAATAATGACAAACAAGAAAGGGCCCTACTGTATACAAACAAAATAATGACAAACAAGAAAGGGCCCTACTGTATACAAACAAAATCATGACAAACAAGAAAGGGCCCTACTGTATACAAACAAAATCATGACAAACAAGAAAGGGCCCTACTGTATACAAACAAAATCATGACAAACAAGAAAGGGCCCTACTGTATACAAACAAAATCATGACAAACAAGAAAGGGCCCTACTGTATACAAACAAAATAATGACAAACAAGAAAGGGCCCTACTGTATACAAACAAAATCATGACAAACAAGAAAGGGCCCTACTGTATACAAACAAAATCATGACAAACAAGAAAGGGCCCTACTGTATACAAACAAAATCATGACAAACAAGAAAGGGCCCTACTGTATACAAACAAAATCATGACAAACAAGAAAGGGCCCTACTGTATACAAACAAAATAATGACAAACAAGAAAGGGCCCTACTGTATACAAACAAAATCATGACAAACAAGAAAGGGCCTACTGTATACAAACAAAATCATGACAAACAAGAAAGGGCCCTACTGTATACAAACAAAATCATGACAAACAAGAAAGGGCCCTACTGTATAGCAAACAAAATAATGACAAACAAGAAAGGGCCCTACTGTATACAAACAAAATCATGACAAACAAGAAAGGGCCCTACTGTATACAAACAAAATCATGACAAACAAGAAAGGGCCCTACTGTATACAAACAAAATCATGACAAACAAGAAAGGGCCCTACTGTATACAAACAAAATCATGACAAACAAGAAAGGGCCCTACTGTATACAAACAAAATCATGACAAACAAGAAAGGGCCCTACTGTATACAAACAAAATCATGACAAACAAGAAAGGGCCCTACTGTATACAAACAAAATCATGACAAACAAGAAAGGGCCCTACTGTATACAAACAAAATCATGACAAACAAGAAAGGGCCCTACTGTATACAAACAAAATCATGACAAACAAGAAAGGGCCCTACTGTATACAAACAAAATAATGACAAACAAGAAAGGGCCCTACTGTATACAAACAAAATAATGACAAACAAGAAAGGGCCCTACTGTATACAAACAAAATAATGACAAACAAGAAAGGGCCCTACTGTATACAAACAAAATAATGACAAACAAGAAAGGGCCCTACAGTATACAAACAAAATAATGACAAACAAGAAAGGGCCCTACTGTATACAAACAAAATAATTACAAACAAGAAAGGGCCCTACTGTATACAAACAAAATAATTACAAACAAGATAGGGCCCTACTGTATACAAACAAAATAATGACAAACAAGAAATGGCCCTACTGTATACAAACAAAATAATTACAAACAAGATAGGGCCCTACTGTATACAAACAAAATAATTACAAACAAGAAAGGGCCCTACTGTATACAAACAAAATAATGACAAACAAGATAGGGCCCTACTGTATACAAACAAAATAATTACAAACAAGATAGGGCCTTACTGTATACAAACAAAATAATGACAAACAAGAAAGGGCCCTACTGTATACAAACAAAATAATGACAAACAAGAAAGGGCCCTACTGTATACAAACAAAATAATGACAAACAAGAAAGGGCCCTACTGTATACAAACAAAATAATGACAAACAAGAAAGGGCCCTACTGTATACAAACAAAATAATGACAAACAAGAAAGGGCCCTACTGTATACAAACAAAATCATGACAAACAAGAAAGGGCCCTACTGTATACAAACAAAATCATGACAAACAAGAAAGGGCCCTACTGTATACAAACAAAATCATGACAAACAAGAAAGGGCCCTACTGTATACAAACAAAATCATGACAAACAAGAAAGGGCCCTACTGTATAGAAACAAAATAATGACAAACAAGAAAGGGCCCTACTGTATACAAACAAAATCATGACAAACAAGAAAGGGGCCTACTGTATACAAACAAAATCATGACAAACAAGAAAGGGCCCTACTGTATACAAACAAAATCATGACAAACAAGAAAGGGCCCTACTGTATACAAACAAAATCATGACAAACAAAATAGGGTCCTACTGTATACAAACAAAATAATGACAAACAAGAAAGGGCCCTACTGTATACAAACAAAATAATGACAAACAAGAAAGGGCCCTACTGTATACAAACAAAATAATGACAAACAAGAAAGGGCCCTACTGTATACAAACAAAATAATGACAAACAAGAAAGGGCCCTACTGTATACAAACAAAATAATGACAAACAAGAAAGGGCCCTACTGTATACAAACAAAATAATGACAAACAAGAAAGGGCCCTACTGTATACAAACAAAATAATGACAAACAAGAAAGGGCCCTACTGTATACAAACAAAATAATGACAAACAAGAAAGGGCCTTATAGTATTTTATTTTTGTTTTTGGTGTTTACATTTGCTCACCTTGAACTCAAGCGTAGTCCATACGTGTGCTACTACTTGTAGTGCACTGGAATAAGTATTGCGCTTGGATTAGCTTTCCTCATTACCAGCGCCCCTCGCTATCAGACGAACCCACTCTGACTTCAGGGGTACTTGTTATTTACACCCCCAAGTCAAGGAATAGAAGTCAACATTTTATTCCAACTGACCGGTGTAGGGGTGGAACCGCTACCTCGGCATCAGCACACCAGGTGTTTAAGAACAAGTGCTCTGATCTATTTGGACATGCTGACTTCTTGCCTTATTGTATCAAACCAGATGTCACAAACAAAATAGGGCCGTACTGTATACAAAGGAGTCCCCGTGGCACAGCAGTTAGAGCATTTGCCTACCAAGGCAGTGGTCCAGGTTCAAATCCTAGCAGAGGCAGGATTATTTTTCTGAACCCCGGGAATGTTAACCCGGTCAAAAAATACCCGCAGAAGTCGGATGTGTCGGCCTAACGGTGCAAGAACACAGCTCTGCTGTAAACAGGCACAACGCAATCACGTCCGGAAAAAAAACTCCGGATGAACGCAGCAGAAGAAGAAGAAGATTTCTCTGACCACTATGGCTCCAGGGATGAATGAACCTCAACAATGAGTCCCAGAATGTTCTGAGAATTGTTTGGGAAGGAAAGATGATGAGAAAGGGAACTAGCCACTCCACATCATATGTCATAGCTAGAGTATCTGCTATGGGATTACCTTGACCTTTTTACTGTATACAAACAGATAATGACATGATGTTGAAACTTACGCTTCTCGTGTGAAAGTTTCTAGATTAATCTGGTCCATATCTGCCCCATATGGATTGAGGTCAAATTCTCGAGCCCCGAGTGTTATCATGGCTAAAATGTAGAGAAACAATGAAATTACAACACATGTCATATGTCAGGTGAATAGAACATCATCTGAAAAGCTAAAATAGATGTGGCAATTTCAATAGCACATCATTTGTAGAAAATGTAAAACAAATATGTCACATATATAGAACATTAACTGGTAGATCAATTGAAAAAAAGATGTCACATGTACAGAACATTATCTGATAGAACAGTTAAAAACAGATATCAGAAAGGAATAGAACCCTATTTAATAAAAAAGTTAAAACAAATATTTAATGTAACTAGAACACCTCCTGGTAGAAACCTTAAAACAAAAATGTCATGAGAATAGAACATGACCTAGTAGAACAGTTAAAAATATGTTATATGAATAGAACATCACTGATTATAAAAGTTAAAACAAACGTGTGACATGAACAGAACATCATGTTGTTGGGATAGTTGCATATTCTTTACAGCATGTCACAGTCAACCCTAGCATTTTTTGGACTGTTTGTGATTTCTTGGCAAGTTTACGTTCAGTAGTTTGCCATTGCTTTCTGAACAACCGGCACCCATACCTTTGAATGAAAACCAATGCAAGACGGTCTGCTTCCAAATTGCCTGCAGCTGTGTTTTGAACGTGGCAAGGGTGATTACAAATTGCGCTCGTAAGCTCTTCGCCACAGAGCCGGCAATCTGGTAGGGACGTTAAAACAAATATGACATGGGAATAGAACACCACCAGGTAGAAATGTCAAAACAAATATTCTGTGTGAATAGAACATTACCTGGTAGAAATGTCAAAACAAATATTCTGTGTGAATAGAACATTACCTGGTAGAAAAGCTAAATCAAATATGTTGTGAGAATAGAGGTATAACAGTTAAAACTAATATGTCACGTGAACAGAACCTCACCATCTTGAAAAGGTAAAACAAATATGTTGTGAGAATAGAACGTCAACTGGCAGAAGAGTTAAAACAAATAAATATGTGGGAATAGAACACCACTTGGTAGAAAAGTTAAAACAATTACACCATGCTTATGGTAGAAATTCCTGGTAGAAATGCTAACCATTATGCCACTTTAATATAACATCACCTGGCAGAAAAGTTAAGAAATATGCCACATTAATACAACATAACCTGGTAGACAAGTTATAACAAATAAGCCACATTAATAGAACATCACCTGGGAGAAAAGTTAAGCAATTAACTATGTGGGAATAGAAAGCCACCTGGCAGAGAAGCTACAGCAAATAAATATGTGGGAACAGAACATTACATAGCAGAAAAGTTAAATAAATATTTGGGAACAGAACATTACTTAGTAGAAAAGTTAAAACAAATAAATATATGGGAACAGAACATTATTTAATATAAAACAAATATGTAAGTTAATGGAACATCCATTTTCTCATGACATCTTAGCATATTCTGTATGCAATGCCAGCCTCATATTTTCTTGACCTAAGGGCAGTCAAGGGTGATGTGGTCAGAACCATGCTGGCCGCCTTAACTCCCAGAACATTATCTGGTACCATTTTATAAGACTGGGTGGACTCTGAAGCCCAAGTACGTTTTTAAAACTCATCTTGCATATACATATTCTGTTTCTAAAAGTAAACTTATCTTTACTAAATCAAACATATGTCACCAATTATAATAAATTCTAATCACAAATAGGTAGGTATATTATTAGTCAGAACTGTTTTAAAAATCCACCTTGAATATACATATACTGCTTCTAAAAGTAAACTTATCTTTACTAAATCAAACATATGTCACCAATTATAATAAATTCTAATCACAAATAGGTAGGTATATTATTAGTCATAACTGTTTTAAAAATCCGCCTTGAATATACATATTGTGCTTATAAAAGTAAAACTATTTTAATTAAATGCATATGTCACCAATTATAATAAATTCTAATCACAAATGGGTAAGTGTTATATTATTCAAAATTGTTTTAAAAATCCATCTTGAATATACATATTCTGCTTCTAAAAGTAAAACTATTTTCACTAAATGCAAACATGTCACCAATTATAATAAATTCTAATCACACGTGAGTAGGTATATTATGAATCAGAATCTACATAAATAGACAGTGAATCAAATTTTTTTTTTAAATGTTGCATATCCCTTACAGGACATTGCAGTCAATACCAGCATTTTTCAGCTGCTGTTGATGTACTAGGCAAAGTTTACGTTCAGTAGTTTGCCATTACTTTCTGAATAACCGGCTCACATACCCCTGTAAGTTACCAGCATGGTGTGATCCGCTGCCAAATCTCATGCAGATGTTTTCCCCATGTGAATATACGGGATTACGAACAACATCGTTAACTCCTTGGCCAGGGAGAACGGCAACTATTTTATTAAGTAATTATTATTTTGTTAATAAGTAACAATAAACTTTCTACCTTCATGGTACTGATTCAGAGTAACATAACTAGGTATAGCAGTCAGAATCTACATACATAGACGGCGAATCAACTATTTTATTAAGTAATTATTATTTTGTTAATAAGTAACAATAAACTTTCTACCTTCATGGTACTGATTCAGAGTAACATAACTAGGTATAGCAGTCAGAATCTACATACATAGACGGCGAATCAACTATTTTATTAAGTAATTATTATTTTGTTAATAAGTAACAATAAACTTTCTACCTTCATGGTACTGATTCAGAGTAACATAACTAGGTATAGCAGTCAGAATCTACATACATAGACGGCGAATCAACTATTTTATTAAGTAATTATTATTTTGTCAATAAGTAACAATAACTTCCTACCTTCATGGTACTGCTTGAGTGTAACATAACCACGACCAGTAGGATCCAGCATGCCAAACACTGATCGAATGTTGGACTCGTCAAACAAGCAAGGGTAGTTCACCTTTGAGACTCTTGCCTTCTGCAGGTTCTCCAGCGTTTCTATCAAAAATGCTTTGGGATTGTCTTGAAAATGAATAAGAAAAGCTATCAGTAGTATGCTTCAATAATTACTTGAACTTTTTGGTTAATACCATGAGTTAGTTTTAGCTGTGAAGGATCTTTTCATTTACACAAACCTATCCATAAGCTATGGTATCAGTAGTATGATTAATTACTTACTTGAACTATTGATTAACACCATGAATTAGCTTTAGTTGTAAAAGATCTTTTCATTTACACAGACCTATCCATAAGCTAAAAGCGGTAAGGTTCAATAATTAATTGAACTTTTGGTTAATTTGAATAACGAAGACACAAACAATAGATTGCACGATTTATTTCCTGGCATATTTCGCTGCATCTCGTCAGGTACATACTGCAGAAATCACACAACTTACGTGAATTAACTAGATAAATCCTTCAAACTGAAATATACACATGTTCGCACAGTAATGTTGATTGTCTACCACGGTAATTTAAAACTGACTAACATGTCTTTCTGCTTGCACAAGGATGGCTTACGAAAGTTGATTATTATAGCTTCAGCAAACTTTAACAATCGACTACTTTGTGTGTTGAACAACACACGGAAGGCACTGTCTCTTTCAACCACATGACCGCTCGCGAGCACATGTCTCGCGACCGATGAAGCTGGACTGTTCCGGTGTGTCGGCCTGCCTAGGTTACCATCTTCTGTGTATAGTTTCTTGTCCACCCAATTCGGAATGTGTTCCAAAATCCTGCAATGTAACTGTCGCTCAGTTCTACCTATGTAGATGGCCTCGCATCTGCATGTAAATTGGTAAATACAATTTGATTTGGCGTACAAAGCTACAGGTTCTTTACTGCTGGGATGGGGATCGGTGTGTTTCTGTACCTGATGACTGGAGTTGCAGCACAGAATGTTTGCCCGACTGCTGTGATGAGCCGGTCCCGCAGATGTTGCATTACGTCATCTCCTCGGAAGGTTAACTGGATGAATACCTTGGGTTTTTATGGACTGTAGTTACTTCTGGTTTCGGTTTGGACTGTTGGCAGTGGCACTTTATAAATCCTGTGGAGTACCCATTCAAGTGTAAGGCATTCTTCAGAGTTTCAAATTCCTCTGTCAGTGTGTCCTGGGTGCATATCTTCCTAGCACGGTCAAACAAGGTCTGTACTAAGTCCCGTTTATACTGGACAGGTGCAAAGCTATGAAAATTTAAGTATTGGCCAGTCCATGTTTCTTTGCGGTACACCGATCTTTGAATTGTGCCGCCTGCTCTACATCTCATTAGGATGCATTACACTGATCCCCATGTTATTCAAATTCATCACGGGAAAACATTGTTTTGAACTTTTGGTTAATATCATGAATTAGTTTTAGTTGTAAGGGATCTTTTCATACACAGACCTATCCATAAGTGTTTCAGTCTCTGTGATAGATCACATGAGAACATTTTGAGTGCAGCGCCTGAACTTAATTGTGCCTGTAAGATTCCAAATGTGTGCGTACCAGAACCATACATCATACAAATATTCATTGTCGTTTTTTTTTTTTGTGGGCTGTTATTGTACTTTTGAAATTAAGCCTGTACAGCAGCTTAATTGGCTAAATTTTTTTTTTTAGTGTCCAAACAGGCCCACCTAATGTTTTCCTTTTATCTGAGAAGATTAGATGCTCAAGCCACCATTCCAGGATTAGGAGAGATGGTAACATTCTTAGTGAAATGGAATAAATTGAATAAATGGTAACCTGATCTTGCTTGGTGAAAACTCACTTCATGGCATAGGTTCATACACCTATTTAGATAGCACCGTAGCAATGTAGATAAAGACGGGCAAACAGATAAAGATATTAAAATAAGGATACTAAAGGCAAGAGGAGCTTTCATAATACTGGGAAATGTGTGAAAGCCAAACAAAATTAAAATAGTACCAATCTTAGAATATTTACTCTAATGTTAAATCAGTCCTGCTTTATGGATCAGAAATATAGAAAATGACTAAAACAATTAAAAATAAACTACAAACATTCTTTAGCTGGATGCCTGCACAGAATAGAAAGACTCAAATGGGATGACACAATTAAAAGTGTAGAGCTTAGGAAATGTCTTAGAAAGTAAAGGCAGCCAGTAGGATACAGGCTCACTACAGATTACATCACATACCGAGTGCTGATTGGTCTATAAAAAGATGGGTCTAACATCAAATGCCCAATGCAACTTAAGAGTCCTTTACTTTAGTTTACACATCCAGGTGGATTAAACATAAGTCCAATTTGGCAACTTATTCTCCAAATAAATTAATTTCGTGTGTGCATCAAAGGCTATTTGCATTTGGTAATGTCGTTTGATTTCTCTAACTTCTAGAGACATTTTTCTAGTTACTTATTCAACCAAGCGTCTATTGAAGTATTTGTAGTCCTAAGTTTAAATCAAACCATTGCATTTTATTAAGTTAATATATTTAGGCCGGCTTCCTGGCCTAGAGGTTAGCGACTTTTCCATGTAATCTCGTATACTCTTGTAAGTAACGTGACGACGGTGAGAATCAGCGGTGGTTCGAATCGTGTCGGTAACTTGCGGGGTATGTGAGCCGGCCGCTCAGAAAGCAATGGAAAACTACTGAGCGTAATCTTGCCAAGAAATCAACAATCAGCTGAAAGATGCTGATGTTGACAGCAATGTCCTGTAAAGGATATGCAAACATTTCTTTCTTTCCAATATATTTAGGCTAGCTAGTAAATCTGATACATTAATTTGATGAACAAAAATGATGCTGTGGATGTTGTTATTGAAGATGCATCAGTCTTGTAAGTTAGTTGCATATCCTTTACAAGACGTCACAGTCAACACCAGCATTTTTTGCTGTTGTGAGCTCTTGGCAAGTTTACGTTCATCAGTCAATCAATCAATCAATCATGTCCAATGCCAGAAAGCGTGGGTGGTCATGACTCACCATTTCACTTGATCACCAGTGTCGTGGATCAGCTCAGTGTTCCTGTCTCGTCCATGCCATGTGGCCAAGCCATCCAGGTGTTTTCCTCTCGGTCTTCCTCTTGGTCTGTTCCCTTAGATCTTGCCAGTTGTCACCAAGTTCTCCAATCCATTTCTTCTCATAACATGTCCAAAATTTTTGACTGTCTACGTCTAATTTCTCTAATCAGTTTACGATGTTCATTTGTCTCCTGTAGTACTTGTTCATTGGTTTTTCTGTCTGTCCATGGTATTCTTTGCATTTTCCTCAGAAACCACATTTCTGCAGCCATCAGATGTTTTTCAGCTTGACTGCTCATTGTCCAAGTTTCACATCCATACAAAAGAACAGGCTCTATGTATCCCCTCAACACTCTTTTTCTCGTTTCAATTGACATCTTTTTATTGGTCAAAATGTTTTTCATCTTGCTAAATACTAAAGGCTACTTTCGCCATGGCGATTCTTGTTCTAATCTATTCAAGTGCATCAGTAGTTAAACTAACAAAATTGCCATTGCCATTAAGGATACATAAAATATTATATAAATATCAAATAAAATGGACATACGTGTCTGAGAAAAGTTACCTGGCCTATTGTAGATCAGCTGTGCCGTTAGGTTATTGAAAAGATCTTGAATGCGATGTTTTACAAGGTAGTCCGTGGCATCGTTACTTTTGAGTTTTATTTCTGGAGCTGCTTCCATTTTGAAACTGAGTTGGTTGTTGTGGCAACCACGGCAGTACTCGACTCTTAAAAATGAGAATCTGTGGCCCTAACACAACGTAACGAAACAACCAAACTGCGATTAATCTTAATTGACGTCTTAATCAGCAGCTTCGGTTAGTTTATATTCCATTGAGGGCACAAAGAAAATTAGGATATTAATTCACATATATTGACAGACATTGACAGATGACACAGAAAAGAAATATGCATCGGAAGATATACTGAAGTTAGTTGCGTTTCCTTTAAACTGTACAGGACGATTTATGGACGGATTGTGATTTTCTAGACAGTTTTATGTTTTGTAGTTAGAGACCGCTGTCTGAATAGCCGACGCTAATATATTGTGAAAGTCAACGCAAAGCGGCCTGCTCCCAAACCGCGTGCAGCTGAATTCGAACCTGGTATGTCGGGTTATGAAACAGCGTTCACTACGCCTGAGCCATCGACACCGAATGATCAACACCCCCCCCCCTCCTTTTTTTTTTTTCCAACCACCCTCTCTTGCTTCCCCTTCTATACATTTTTATTTTTCTCCCTTTCTCCCCCTGTCCATGTTTTCGTGTTGTTGCGAGCGCACCCACTCCCCTTTTTAATTTGCTGTGTGTGTGTGTGTGTGTGTGTGTGTGCGTGCGCGCGCGTGCGTGCGCACGCACAAAGCACGAAATATTGCAATAACTCAATATAGGAAGGGCGTTGCTCGAAAATAGCCAAGGCACCTTCTGAAAACTTAAAGAAGTGAAGAGCTGATAGCCTAAGAGTTGGATGGCATGTTAAAGATATCACGAGGGTACAGCCAGAGACTCCTTACTTACAACATTCACAGCATGGGTGACCCTGATAGTTTGTTTCTCATGTTGCCACTGACGACCGTTGTTTCACAGCGCTTGATATCTGAAATCAATTTAAGGCAGTATGCAGGAGACGCGGCCGAAATAATATGAGCCCCCCCCCCCCCCCTCTCCCCAGCTCTTAAACTTCCGGTCCGCTGAATGCGGGGTAGGCAGTTCATCTCCTAAGTCAGTCTGTTCGACTTTAACGTTGACTTCTCGTTCAAAAGGCAATGGCAAACTACTGGACGTAAAATTACATAGAGAAATATATTTGGGGTTTTAAGAAAACCCCAACCTGCACAATTCGCTGCGAATGCACCGCGCTAGGGCCAGACGGCTTTAATTCCTCATGCTCAAGACCCCACTCAAATAGCAAGACTTAGGCACTGACAAAATTAGTATTCTAACGGATCAAAATTGTTACCAGTTTGTCATGTAGTTTTGCAGATATGATTTGACTTGACATTGAACTATTACAGTCTTAATCACTATATATATATATATATATATATATATATATATATATATATATATATATATATATATATTATATATATATATATATAGCAATGGTATTGAGCAGGGAACTAGGGCTTTTAAGGCCCAAGAATCCAATTTCAACTTTAACATAGACATGGATGTCTCATACACCGACCGGACTGTGGTCACGAGGTGTCGATTTAAGTTTCCAGAACTTTACACCTGAAAGATTTCTTTGAATTAGACTGGAGTCTGATGAGAATGGAATATATAAATCCAGTGTCTTATGAGAATGGAATATATAAACCCCGTGTCTGATGAGAATGGAATATATAAAACCTGTGGAGAAAACAGTACCAACTTTTGCCTAATCTCAACGAGTGTGTATGCGTTGTGGTGGGTCACTACTTAGTCACATCATAACATGTCTTTCAGCAGATGAGATGTTACAGTACTGGTATTGTACAACCCACTGGATCTGAGCTTGGGGAGAAAAGGGAGATGCATGCACCACAGTCCCAGTGAAATAATTCGGTGCTGGGAGGAGAGTCTGAACTTCCAGCTCACACCGATAGATGCAAGCCCTGTTTAAGAGCCCAGACATTCTTAACGTCAGTGCAGTAGACTTAAGAGTGGAAATCCAGTCTTTCAGAGGATTCAAAGGCAAACAACCAACCAGCTACTTAGAAATGCATCATTATTTTGAGTTATTTTTAAGGATTAGAATTCTTGTCTTCATGTGCAAAAGATGGTTATTCTTACCACCGTATCCCCTTATCTGTTACCTAGGGATAAAAAAGTCTGGGACTGTAAAAGTTCAATGTCAAGTCAAATCATATCTGCAAAACTAAATGACAAACTGGTAACAATTTTGATCCGTTAGAATACTAATTTTGTGCCATTTAGATGAAGGAAGAAAACTTTGCTTATACCTTCAAGATCCTAACCCTTTGTTGATTGTGTTTACACATAAGCTGTGATTTGTTTTGTGCCTTTATGTCTTATAAGATAAGATAGGCCTTCCCTTTCCAACTCAGCTCTCTTGGCCAGACTGTATTGGCGCATCATGCTTTCAGTGTCAGCAAAAGACTGCACTTGCAGTACGTGCAGGAAAGATTCTCGCAAACCGAGAAGATGTAGAAGAAGAAGAAGATGTAGAAGATACAAGAATGGCCATGGATGTATGTAAGTTCTTCCTCTTCTCCTTTCGTGTACTTGAAATTTATTATCTATATCTGCAGTGTTGTCTCTTGTATAAACTGCAGTCTGTTTTTTTTAAAGGTCATTCAGTGGTCAATTAAGACTATCTGTTGTTTCAAAAGGTCTGCCTAGATATGTCGTATTCGGGGCAGTTCTGAAGTATGTGGTCTGCTGTCTGCTACGCCAGTCCACATGTGGACATGGCTGATTTGCCAATCTTAAATTTTATATACATGTGATTTCGTAGTCAATTATGTGGCTGCGATGGGAAAGTACACAAAAAGAGAAGTAGCAATGGCAGATGAATGAACGAAAGTTGCCATACAAGTTAAATGGGTAAAACAATAGGAGAACACGAAGTTTACAGATTGGAAATATTCTCCCCAGAGGGGCTGTATTGCAGAATTCTCCTCGCCCTCTCCAAGCGCAGGAACCAGCAGGATTTACAGTACTGGCACTTAAATTCCTAAGCCGGCTCTGTGGCGATGGTTATGAATGCAATTCGCAATCCCGCATACCGCGTTCGAAACATAGCTGCAGGCGATATGGAAGCAGGCAGCATTGCGTTGATTTTCCATACAAAGATATGAGTGCCGGTCATTCAGAAAACAATGGCTTAAAAAGTCTTAAAAGTCTCTAGGATCGACTTCATTGCACCGGGTTTTATCACATAAGGTTCGGTCTCTTTCCGCAGGGTGGCCTGCGGAAAGCGTTGCACAAAACACGATCTCCGTAGCTCCGGCGACGACCTCCGGGAGTCTCCGAGAAAAATGCACTCGTAAAACGAAAGGCGTAGCCCAGAATCGAACGCACAACCTTCGGAGCGCGAGGCAGACGCCTTGATCACTTCGCCAGGGAGGATTCCGAGAAAGAAATGGCACAATACTGAACGTAAACGTGCCAAGAAATCACGAACAGCCATAATATGATGGGGTTGACTGCGACGTTTTGTAAAGGACATTCAACTAACTTAATCTTGATATTTAGTGTAGACGCGTGGCGATCCTTGGAACGTGAGCTGACGCGGAGCCAAGTCTGAGGTTAGTTGGCACCAGGGAAAGCTGCTCCTCAGTCTGGATCACTTCGAGTTCTGATCATGGGTGGGCACCTCTGTGGCGCCCGTCAGACGTCAAGGTGAATTTGTTAAGAAAAATAAAAACAGAGGTTAACTGAAGGTTCGATGCAGTTGTCGCCGATGAACCGCTGAGACCGCTGAAATAGTAAATAGCTGATATAGATTTACACAGGAGCGCGGTAGAGAGTGGCTGCCACGCTCTTACGCAGGTCCAGTGACCTGTGTTGGAAGCGCAGCCGAGTAAGATTGTTTGATCCTAGCTGGACACAGTTTAAAATGGGGGCGATGAAATGTCCCCGGAAGTAAAGGCAGCTGGCATGGTATTGACCACTGATCCGTCGAGTAAAAATTGGTCTATAAAAAAACAAAAAACCCAAAAACACCAACTGACGCCGAGCCGCCCTATCCTTTACTAGCTCCTGCAGCCCCCTCTATGTCTTCCACGTGTTCATCTCTGCCACACATTCTTTACTCTGTGTGTTTTCAGGTTTCCATTTTTAAATTGTGTCCTGTGGATCCCAGATAGTATGTAAAATGGAGTTAAACCTCTCCATAGTACACAGCCTGGACTGAAATTAGAGGCCATATGTTGCCCATGCAGCACGATCCCTCTCTCGTCTGCCTATTTTACTCTAGAGGAAAGGAAACAGCGATGCATCGAGAACAAGACAAGCTGCAGAAGCTGCCCGATCAGCACAGCAATGTTCTAACTGTCCGCCTGTCGTTGCTTCCACCCTGACCCAGTTGTCGACCAAGACTTAGGGTCTGGCCTGACCAGCCATGACATTGTACCTTTCCAATTGCGCTCCTCTGCCCGAAGCCGTTGGCACAATATGGGGTGTCGTGTTTGGTGAAGGCCGCCCAAAATTCGGTGCACTAATTAAATTATTGTCAGGTTTATTCAATGTGTGTCCTAGCCAGCGTCTTTTCTTCACTCTTTGTTTTGCTGTAATTTGTCTTGCTCTTTCACTAATCTCCGCATTATTTATTTTGTCCTTCTTTTCTGCAGAGGCACCAGATAACGAATGATTGTAGTTTATTGGTTATTGTTTTAGGCCTTCTCAATATTTCGGATTCATACAACAGAACTGATTTGATGTACGAGAATGGAGGTGGAAGCAGTAACAGTGGCCTTCCGATGGTTAGAGGATCTATCTGATTGAAAGTTCTCCAGGTCTTCCCTCTCAGTTTTGAGATTCTTCCAGCACCCCCGCAGATCCCCCGCAATATCATTCTTTCCACATACAGGTTCTCAGCTTGCTCCCCCGTTTTCTCCAAATAATTCAGCGAAATCAACCAGGCACGAAATCTGGCGTGTGTGTTCAAATTCATTATGGGAATGTATTGTTTTGAATTTTTAAATATTTTAGATTTGGTACTATGTTTAATTTCTTCCGACCTCCACAAATTTCTAGTATTATGAAAGTTCCTCGGACCTTTTATATACTTATTGTAATATATTTATTAGTATCCCCCTTCCCCACCCCATAGACCCATTTTGTATATATTGTGTCGGCAATCTGTTTGCTGGGCTGTGCTGTAGTGTGCTGTGCTGTGCCGAAGAAATGTTGCAAAGTCACTCAGCTGGCAAGTCTCAGCCCTTTTTGCTCTTATATACCATTGAAACACATCTGCACGGTAAGGTAGGTGTAGCGTTCAAGGAAATCTTGGCCCTGTGAGATCATATGTATAGTGCGGAAAAACAGATACATCACTGTTGCCTTGAGAGAATAGTGAAGCAGCGAGTTCCCACAGGATCTGACCGACACCAAGTGCTCCAAGGATAGGCCAGACGCAAAGATAATCAGATTACAGTTGGTACCATTAGTATTGGGACTCTTCTGTGGTTGTTTAAGATGAGGATGGGAGCGAGTATGGGAATGTTCCAAGTGCTGTGATGTCGGTTCTTGTCTCCGCACAACAAATTAATTTGACCTTGTGCAACATGTTTCCACGTTTGGCGGGGTAGGGATATCCCCTATCAATGGAGAAATAAGATACCCCCTTCCCACCGCTAGTGCATGGGACACCCTTCGGCAACGCGATGTACCAGTTTACTTCCCCCCCCCCCCCCCCCCATGACAATG
Organism: Cepaea nemoralis; assembly: GCA_014155875.1. NCBI lineage: Eukaryota > Metazoa > Mollusca > Gastropoda > Stylommatophora > Helicidae > Cepaea > Cepaea nemoralis. Next base: position 106,267 of record JACEFZ010002256.1, read on the forward strand.
GCTACGTTTATCGACCAGTATGGTCACTGCTGGGAAGGAAAGCAATGGGAAACGATGAGTTTTGAACCTGCACTTAATCAGTAGAATCAGCTGTCGCACCTAGTAGATATTCTAAGGTTATCTAAATACCTACTGACTTGTCCGTCACCCATTGATGATAATCCATTGTTGATAATTTGACAACAGGAAAGATTAGCGGTAGAACAGTCAGACCGAGATCCATGATTGTTGATGGTCTAAGAGAATGGCAGAATGGCGGGAATGAACACCATTAACAGAGTTGATCCAGAACACCGAGAGCCGAGATCTGTTGAGAGACATGTACGCTTACGCTATTTCTTAAGTCATATTATGATGATATGTTGATATATTACCTGAAATATACACTGTGTTAAAGGCTACAGCTGTACAGTAGATTAGGGCATTTATGTAACACATTATATTTGAGAAGATATGATTAGGTCAATATTCAGAAGACATATTAGGTGACTACCAGGCGGGTTTCAGACAAAGCAGATCAACAATAGATCAGATATTTATCTTACGACAAATAGCCCAGAAAAGTTGGGAATATAAAAGAGATCTCCATAACATTTTTGTGGATTTTAAAAAGGCTTATGATAGTGTCCATAGGAAAGTATATGGAATGCTATGCAGGAATTTAGAATACCAAGGAAGTTAATCAACATGACCAGACTATGCATGGAAGATACTTATAATATAGCAACATATAAAGGCAGGAAATCAGACCCTTTCCAAATAACATCTGGCTTGAAGCAGGGTGATGCACTATCGCCGCTCTTTTTCGATCTGGCTCTAGAGAAAGTTATAAGGAAGGTAAAGGAGGAATGTGCTATTGGAGGAACATCCAAACTGCTTGGTTATGCAGATGATATAGATATTATAGGGGAAAATGAACAAAAGACATTGGAAATATTGACTCACTTAAAGGAAAAAGCTCAACAAATGGGGCTGGTTATCAACCAAGATAAGACAGAATATCTGTTAATTTCAAGAGAAGGAACGGCTAAAATTTCTGGCCACATACAAATAGATAATATGACCATTAAAAGAACGGAAACATACAAATACCTGGGTACAATCTTCAACTGCTCCAACATAATAAGGGAAGAAATACAAGCTAGAATCAACTCTGGAAATAAGATATACTATGCACTACAACATCTACTAAAATCAAATGCGCTATCTCGTAACACCAAGATCACAATATACAAAACACTTATTAGACCGGTTGTGCTATATGGCTCTGAAACCTGGAGTACAACTAAAGGAGACGAAGTCTTGTTACAAACCTTTGAGAACAAAGTCTTAAGACGCATCCTTGGGCTCATTAGGGGTACACAAAGTGGAGAGTGGAAAAGAAGAGGCAACAAAGACATTTATGATATGTTTAAGTCCCCGCTAATAACTGGTATCATGAAGGCGAATAGACTGCAATAGCTGGGGCATATGGAAAGAATGGAAGATAATAGGGAAACAAAACTCGCTTACACTCAGGAAATATATGACCGTAGACCCCGAGGTAGACCAAAAAGACGGTGGAGAGATAATATACATACAGACCTACAAGCACTTGGAATCAATGACTGGCAAGAGAAGATCAACCAGAGAGACGAATGGAGATGGCTTGTATCTGCAGCAAAGAACCTCAATGGCTCGGAATGCTGAAGAAGAAGAAGAAGAAGAAGAAGAAGAAGAAGAAGAAGAAGAAGAAGAAGAAGAAGAAGAAGAAGAAGAAGATGATGATTCGGCAAGTTTTTACATGAAAATGTATCTAACCCCAAAAAACACAGTTGTTTTAATCATGTGTTTAATTTTCTTGGTCGAGAATAAATTTGATATTTATATAAACAATGAAGCAGTTAACACTATTGAAACATATACCTCTTTAACACGAATATTCTGTAACCTGGGGATAAGTAATATACTAATGGAAAATGAGGCTCTATAACAAAACAGTGTGCTATTTTTGTAATCGTGCATACCGATAATTCCAACATTATTCTTATTATAGCCCATGACGCGTGGAGTTGGTGATGACGTGTCCACAGCTTTCTGTTTCGTGTACTGCCAGCTATTTCTGACACCAATGTTTCTCCATGCCATGATGTCACATTGTCCAGCATCTTCTTTCTTAGTCTTTCACCTGCAGCGCCTTCCCTCCAACTTTCGCGCTTTAACGACAAATTCCAGCTTTCCTCCCTTTCATGACATGTCCAAAGAAAGAGGACTGTCTTCTTTTGATACGAATAACGAGTTCTCTTTTGTGAATTAAATTCTTTCAAGATTTCTACATAACTCTTTCTATCCGTCCACGATATTTCACCATTATTCTCTATAGTTTCCATATAGTTCCCAATTTCTCTGCTAATTATCCAGTTTTCGACTTCGAGGAAAGGCCAGACGTAATCAGACTGCTACTGGTACTAATAGTATTGAGACTCTTCGCTGGCTGTTGAAGATGATGACGGAGCACTTATGGGCATGTTCTGAGTGCCGTGATGTCTGTTCTTGACTAACTCAACTCAACTCTGTCCAAGTTTCGCCTCCGTACGTTTCGGCTCAACGTGACTCTGTAGCTCTGTAAAGCTGTTGTTTTTTTTTTTTTCTGACCGCCATTGACAAGGATAAATTGCAGGGAATATTCTTTATCTTGAGAAACGCTCTTTTGCTTGGGCTATTCTTCATGTAGTTTCCTTAATTAATCTTCCATCTGCTGATATTAAAGTATTCAAACACTTAAATGCATTGACTTGTTTCATTCACTTTGATGTTGCATTTGGGAAGGCATGTTTTTATGTGTAATTACCGTTTCCTCTGTTTTTATGCTATTCAAATTAAGTCCTCATTTTGAGTTTATCTTTCCAACATTATTTACACACAAATACCAAGAACGCACATGACACATTTTCATCTGTAATACCATTTATGTGAGTAAGAGAATGTGAACACGTTTAAGTGGCACCATGGAAACATCAATATTTTAGCAGCTAGGATACATGAAATTGATAATGTTACATGAACATTTAGGGAACCATGGTAGCGTAGCGGCTAGCCGCTCGCCTGGTTTTGGGTTCGATCCGCATTGGGAACATTTCCAGTTTTATAAAATTAACTTGGAATCCCAGGTCCGATCTAGCCTACAATGGGCACCAGGAAATATCTTGGAAAGTAAAGACAGCCGGTGTGATGCCGACCACATCAGCCACTGAGTGCCGTTTGGTCTATACACATATGTGTCTAGTTCCAAATGTCCAATGTGCGGTAGGCGGTAAAGGGACCGTTACTTACTTGACTACATCAACATTTGACGAGGAGAAAATGGATCAATAAATGAAAGTTGTATCTCTATAACATCAACATCTTATCTACATCGAAATGACAAATAGTCAGATGTTTACAATTCAAATACCAACATTTTATCAACACTGAAACGACAAATACTCAGATGTTTCAATTCAAATACCAACATTTTATCAACACTGAAACGACAAATACTCAGATGTTTACAATTCAAATACCAACATTTTATCAACCTGCAATCGACAAATACTCAGTTGTTTACAATTCAAATACCAACATTTTATCAACACTGAAACGACAAATACTCAGATGTTTACAATTCAAATACCAACATTTTATCAACACTGAATCGACAAATACTCAGTTGTTTACAATTCAAATATCAACATTTTATCAACACTAAAACGACAAATTCACGTAATGTGTATGATTTTAACATAAACATTTTACCAACATCGAAACGGTGAATATAGAACATTTGTAACGCCTACATTTTATGAACATAAAAATGTGTGAACACATGAAATGTGTATCTATGTGACATCAAACTTTCACCAAAAAAGAATCGGCGAATACTTACCAAAATGACACTGACATATGGCTGGGTCATTGACATTGAGATGAGTGACCTGTGTAGCGGGACTACGAGAAAAACAATCAACCCTGAGAAATAATGGGGCGGGTGTGAGTGGATACCCCTAGGGTGGATGGGGCGAAAGACAGTTGAGTGTTGTGTGAAGTCAGGAGACTTGAAAGTCAGTGAGAGAAGAGACCGACTGCAGGTCAGGTCGTTTAAGAGAGTTGATGTTTTGACTCCGAACGGGTCGGGAGTTGAAGGATAGAAGCGGAGGTAGGACGGATAGAGCTCCGTCCTGGATTGTGTTGTTCTCCGAGTTTGAATACAGGCCTAAAACCCAGAGTGGGGTGGATAGTGAGTGTAGGCCTATACCCATTGTGTGGGTGATCGTGTGTGAGGTCCAGCTGGGGCTAGTAGCTGGATACCTGTCGTGTACATTCGAGAGTAAGGAGGCCTTGAGAAGGCAGTGATGTGTGAGGATTAAGTGTGAGGAGGATATACTTATTCGGTGGATTTACATTGTGTTTTCTGGATGTATAAACATGTTCCGTTTGTCCGTGTTCTTTCTGGATTAAAAGATTATGTGCGCCAACTCAATCTTGTTTCATGACTGGTGGATGTGCACTGCGGGGGTGAGTCATAGTGTAATACAGTGAGAGAGCTCAATTGACACACCAGGAGTATCGTTACCTAGACAACGACAATATCACGCACTTATCATTAAGAACGTCGTGTGATCGACACCAATGTAAAACAAACATTTTATTCGATTGCTGATTTCATTATGCTTAATTGAGTTTATTATTGTTCTTCAACTTGTGATGTTGGCGTCTGTGGTTGAAGAGATAGTGAACGCAATTCACAGTTTCCACACATAGAGAGTCCAGAGTTCGAAATCAGCCGCATGCGATTTGAATGCAGACAGTCTTGCGCTGGTGTATGCGATATGAGCGTCGACCGTTTAGAAAGCAATGACAACTACTGAACGTAAACTATGCCTAGTAAATTACAAACAGCCAATAAATGTTGGGGCTGACAACAATGTCCGGTAAAGAATTTGAAAGTGAGTTTATGTTTTCATCAGTGATATAATTAAACCCGTAGGGATGGTTTAACTGTCGGGTAAGAGTAACTGACGTGAAACATGGTTGTGCCAAAAGTTTAAAGAAATCCAGCGGCAGTATCACATGATCATTATGAAGCAGATCCTTTCCAGAAAGTCGTACCCAGCATGCACCGAAAACACCATTTCCGATCCTTTGGCAGTTCTACTTCATGAATGTTCAAGTCCAAGGTTTTTGAATATCTTGTTGTAATCTCAGTGCAAGTTGACCACTTCCTCTTCTTCCAGATCTTCCGTTTCTGTTGTTTCTAAACCACTGTGATGTTTAATATGGTCAAAATATTTCAGTTTCCGAGACATGATCTTCATATGAGCCAGCCAGTTGTTTTTAATGTTCAGATTTTGAAGAATGACAGCATCTCCGGAAGGTTAACCCGTTCAAAAAATGCCGGAAGAAGTCGGGTGTGTCGACCGAAAGGCGCAAATATTACAGCTCTGCTGTAAACAGCATGGAGAGGTATAACTCCATTTTACAAACTATCGTCTGCTCCCCCGATGTGTCTCTACCTTGCCGTGGTGGGGGAGCTTGCGTGTCCCATCGACCCCATGTGCTTGCCGATGGATGAAAACTACATATCGGACGGCTCGTGGGATAGGGACCAGACTAAGAGAGACACAACCTGCTGCTATGCAGGTAAGACTGAGGATAGCAGTCAAAATCAGGCAAACGATCCCTAAAATCTCAGTCCGGACATAACCGCTAAGGCTCCCATCCGAGGTGTATGGCTGAACATCTCTAAGCCATAAACTCTCGGAAGTGAGAGCCTGGCCGACACAAACCTACAACAAAATTGTGATGATGTGCTGAGAACGCTACATGCTCGGCGCAGATTCGTTCGATGGCTCTTAGCTGGGGGATATGAGGTATCCCGGATGAAATGGCCTGACCGTTACTCGCCCACAGACGCACGGAGGTAAGGTGCTGAGCCGGCAGCACATGTAGCCTACCTCGTGAGCGAGTACAAAAGGTGGAAAAACACCTCGGTCGCACGTCTCGCAGACGTCCGATAGTCTGTAACCACACTCATGGAGTGAGTGTAGTCAAAGGTGGAAAATTGTCTCGTTGACACGAAATGGAACGCCTGTCTTGCGAATCCATTACGTGGCAGCCTGAAGCGAAAGCTTGCTGTGTGGAAGCCGAAACAAGAGTCTCGAAACCCGAGGAAGGCTAACCTCATTAAAAAATGCCCGCCGGAAGCGTCGTCCTACGGGTGGAAAACTAAAAATTGACACTACGCAATTACATTCGAGTGAAATGTCTCGTCCGAATGTCTCTCGTGCTAGGAACAGCTCTGACTAGGTAGTTTTCCGAATGTCTGTCGTGCCTGGAACAGCTCTGATGGGCGCAGCGACAAGCACATGTCCGAAAACTCGCTGAGTGGATGCCGTCTGCAAACCTGTCTGGTTTGTGCGGGAATGGCCCGGGGCAAACGAAATGACCAATATATTGAAGTGAGGATTTAAAGCAGCCATGAGCAGGACGTGACGATTTCCCTCGGTGAGCCCAGATCCAGGGCGTTATGTGTCGGCCCTGCAACTATGGAAGCAACCTTGGATGGCGGAAAATGCTATGGACTGTCCCTGCCTTCCTTTGAGGGATGACCGTTGTCTTCGACCGTTCCAACTTGGCCAGCATGGTTGTAGATGGCACCACAAAAGTGAGAGTCTCCCAGGAATGCTACCTGGTCAAAAAAGCACGCTATTGTCGGATGTGTTGGCCTACGGGTTTCGGCCCAAGGGCGCATAACAGACACACCACAATCACATCTGAAAAAACACTCCGGATGAACGAAAAGAAGAAGAAACTATCGTCTGTCAAAACGGCAAGGTGCCAGTCAGTTGTAAACAAGCACAACGTAATTACGCCCAATACAACATTTCGGTCCAACACAGCAGCAGAACACGACGAATGTCAGCATTTTCGTTTTCTTGGTCTGCGATGTTAGTAGAACTGTTCTACTCAAAAGACCTGGTTTTTTTCTTTAGTGATTGCGAAAAGACTCTAACTAACATCGGTATTGTACCCCAACTAAAATGTATATTCTGAAGAAAAAAATAGACAGATGACGTAGAGATGTTTGCTGGTTGGTGCCATTTGATCGTAGTACAGTTTAATCTTTATATTACTAAGGCCAGTCTACCTCCGACTTTTTTTCCCCTTTTTAACATCCCAAACAACTCCCCCCCCCCCCAAATCCCCCTGTTGTTGATTATATGATCAATATATTCAAAGCTTGTGACATGCTGAGTGTCTTCATTATCGATTGTGATTTCTGGTCGGCATGTAGTTTTGTCGGTAGACATGATGTTACACTTAAACTCAGAAACAAGATGTTGATTCCATCGTGTTTTTTGACAGAAAGGATAAACTAATCCTCTTGCACTATTTGAGAGATAGACAGTGCCATCTGCATATCCGAGTTATGGAAATTGATTCAAAAGAATTAATAATGGATCAAAATTGTCTCTGGTGTCATACATTTTGACATTTTTCATTAAATTTTCTGCATATACGTTGAAAAGGTATGGGGAAATAATGCAGCCCCGGTCTCCCAACTCTGTGTATCCCAAACCAACTTGATATTTTACCGACTAATCTGACAGCTGTTTTTTGTTCATGATATCATCATCATCATCATCATGGGCCATTCAGACAGGAAGGGGCTGTCATGGTTCGCAATCTCACACGGTCACCAAAGTCTCGAATTAGATGTGTGTTCTTGTCCCGATCATGCCATGCTGCCAAACCATCAAGGTATTTATCCTTTTGTCTTCCTTTTGCTCTCTTCAAACCAAGCTTGCCAGTTGTCATTAAATTTTCATGTCCATTTCTCCTCATAACATGTCCAAAAAATATTGACTGTCTACGTCTAATTTCTCCAGTCAATCTCCATTTCTCATTTGTATCTTGAAGGACGGTCTCATTTGATTTTCTGTCCGTCCATGGTATTCTTTGCATTTTCTCAAAAATAACATTTCCACCGCCATTAGATGTTTTTCAGCTTGTCTGTTAATTGCCCATGTTTCACACGCATACAACAATATGGGTTCTATATAGCACGTCAACACTTTTTCTCAATGCAATTGACAACATTTTGCTGGTAAGTATGTTTTCCATTTTGCAGAACGCCACCTTTTGCAATGGCAATTCTTGATCTAATCTCTGCGAGGCATCTTCCACCAGATATTTCAACTTTCCCGAGATAGTTATACCGATTCAGCTGTTTAAGAATAGTTCTATTCACTTGGATTTTATGATATGGTATTTCTTTCGTCCAGGAGACGACCATGATCTCTGTTTTCTTACAATTTAATTACAAATCTAGTTTCTCACTTTTTATAATAACCGCACCCTCCACATGTTGAAGATCCTGCTCGTTATTAGCAATCAATACTGTATCGTCCACATATCTTATATTATTGATATTTTGTCCTCCGAATGCAACCCCTTTAATCCTCTAAATTTCCAATAATATTTTCACTATAAAGAGAGAACAGATCTGGAGACATTACACATCCCTGTCGCACTCTTCTCTTAATAGGTTGGAATTGACTCACTTCATTATCAATTTTTATGGCAGCTGCTTGTTTCTAGTAGATGTTCATGATATAATGAATCAATGAAATGGGTCAAATGTGATGAGAACTCCACATTTCTCACAATGTTCACAATTTTTTTTTTTGTTGAACACAGTCGAAGACTTTACTTTAGACTACGAAACAATTATAAAGATTACATTACTCTCTGCATTTCTCAGAGATGGTTCACATCTTTAAGTTCTTCTGCCCTGTCTGAAACATGTCTTACTACTTGTAATTCATATTCTAACTTACTTTTAATCCTCTTCATGATGATTCTCATGAAGACTTTCCTAACATGTCTCATTAGTGCGAATTTACTATTGTTGGCACCGTTTTAAATTTTATTTCTGCGGGAAATTCTACCATTTTTGGGCCAAACAGCGGTGTTTCAGATCTTCACATATATGCTCTAACCCTGGCTTTTCTCACTGGCTGGATTGATTCTGAAGCTATATCCTCATAGCTATGTGAGTTGTCTCTGTTCAGACTTGTATATTAGACATGTATATTAAATGGGGGTCTTCGTCGTATCTTCGTAGATTTGTTCGCATTGCCCCTGTAACCTTTCTAGTATATGTTTGCTCTCTGTTAAAGTATTGCCATTCCTATAATTCATTATATGCAATGATGGTCTGAAATCTCCTGTTAATGTTATTGTTCACATATAGGTACTCCCACAGCCGCTTAAAGATCGAAAACACACACATACTTGACTGAACTAAACTGTTTACCGTACTTTCTTTAATAAAGATTCTGGTTCTTTCTCTTCGAGATTTTGTGATTGGGCTTTTTGTCGTATCTTCGAACATTTCTCTGCAGTACTCCTCCCATGTTCCTAGTATATCTTCGCTCTATGTTAAAATATTAGCATTCCTATTATTTATTCTGCCGGTTTCCCTGGCAAAGGTTTAAGGACGCTGTTCATAATCCCGTATACCCACTTACGAAACACAGTTGCACGAGATTCGACTGCGGATCGCGTCGCGTTGGTTTCTTATGGAAAGGTATGTGAGCCGTTCGTTCAGAAAGCAATGGCAAACTGCTGAACGTAAATCTTGCCAAGACATCAACAGCAGCTGAAAAATGCTGGTGTTGAACGTAATGTCCTGTAAATAGGATTTGAAAAAAAAAAATGTATTCTTTGCAATGATGGTCTAGAAAAAAAAAACATGGATCTGTTATGTGTCTGTGCTGTGATAGGACCATCACAGTGTGTAGGCCTGGATGCACGGAGGAATAGGTGGCCAGTCTTTCCCTCACTTAGTGGACGATGAATGCAGGCGACGAACTCCCGTCCTAATGCACTCATTACATTGTCAACACATTCCCCCTGGTGACTACAATAACGCACTGGCTATAGTGGTCTGAATTCACCTGTTAATGTTAATGTTCACATACAACAATAGGGTCAGCATGGCCGAATGGATAAAACCCGCGTTCTTTAATATCCGGTGTGCTGATGCCGTGGGAAGCGTTCAACCCCTACAATGGTCAGATGGACTAAAATGTTGAATTCTCGTCCTTGACTTGGTGACGTAAATTACAAGTACCTCTGAAGTCGCAGTGGATTCGCTTGATGGCGAGGGATACTGTTAATAAGGAAAGCTAATGCACACGACTAATTCAATCCAGCACTACTAGAAGAAGTGTGTATGGTCTACACTTGAGATCAAAGCGAGCGAGCGCTATAAAAAAGAATAAAAAATAAAAAAGACACAACAATCTTTACTCCAAGATAGCTAACAAACATGCTTGACTGATGTGAGCTGCCAACACACATGCTTGACTGATGTGAGCTGCCAACACACATGCTTGACTGATGTGAGCTGTCAACACACATGCTTGACTGTGAGCTGCCAACACACCTGCTTGACTGATGTGAGCTGTCAACACACCTGCTTGACTGATGTGAGCTGCCAACAAACATGCTTGACTGATGTGAGCTGTCAACACACGTGCTTGACTGATGTGAGCTGTCAACACACATGCTTGACTGATGTGAGCTGCCAACACACATGCTTGACTGATGTGAGCTGCCAACACACGTGCTTGACTGATGTGAGCTGCCAACACACATGCTTGACTGATGTGAGCTGTCAACACACGTGCTTGACTGATGTGAGCTGCCAACACACATGCTTGACTGATGTGAGCTGCCAACACACGTGCTTGACTGATGTGAGCTGCCAACACACATGCTTGACTGTGAGCTGCCAACACACCTGCTTGACTGATGTGAGCTGTCAACACACCTGCTTGACTGATGTGAGCTGTCAACACACATGCTTGACTGATGTGAGCTGCCAACAAACATGCTTGACTGATGTGAGCTGTCAACACACGTGCTTGACTGATGTGAGCTGTCAACACACATGCTTGACTGATGTGAGCTGTCAACACACATGCTTGACTGATGTGAGCTGTCAACACACGTGCTTGACTGATGTGAGCTGTCAACACACATGCTTGACTGATGTGAGCTGCCAACACACGTGCTTGACTGTGAGCTGCCAACACACATGCTTGACTGATGTGAGCTGCCAACACACCTGCTTGACTGATGTGAGCTGTCAACACACATGCTTGACTGATGTGAGCTGTCAACACACATGCTTGACTGATGTGAGCTGTCAACACACATGCTTGACTGATGTGAGCTGTCAACACACCTGCTTGACTGATGTGAGCTGTCAACACACATGCTTGACTGATGTGAGCTGCCAACACACATGCTTGACTGATGTGAGCTGTCAACACACATGCTTGACTGATGTGAGCTGTCAACACACCTACTTGACTGATGTGAGCTGTCAACACACATGCTTGACTGATGTGAGCTGCCAACACACGTGCTTGACTGTGAGCTGCCAACACACATGCTTGACTGATGTGAGCTGTCAACACACATGCTTGACTGATGTGAGCTGTCAACACACATGCTTGACTGATGTGAGCTGTCAACACACATGCTTGACTGATGTGAGCTGTCAACACACATGCTTGACTGATGTGAGCTGTCAACACACATGCTTGACTGATGTGAGCTGCCAACACACGTGCTTGACTGTGAGCTGCCAACACACATGCTTGACTGATGTGAGCTGTCAACACACATGCTTGACTGATGTGAGCTGCCAACACACATGCTTGACTGTGAGCTGCCAACACACGTGCTTGACTGATGTGAGCTGTCAACACACATGCTTGACTGATGTGAGCTGCCAACACACATGCTTGACTGTGAGCTGCCAACACACATGCTTGACTGATGTGAGCTGTCAACACACATGCTTGACTGTGAGCTGCCAACACACATGCTTGACTGATGTGAGCTGCCAACACACGTGCTTGACTGATGTGAGCTGATCATGGCCCCACACCATAATGCTCATATATAATGGAAAAGAATCCCCTGACAGATACTGCTACCGTGGAATGAAGTGTTTAGCCTTTGCCTATATCAGGCGTTATACGTGAGAGATTATTTATATCCTCATTAAGTAAATTAAACACAGTTTTACACACTTCGAGACTTGTTGGACATTTGGGGCTAGCACAAAATATTGTGGACCACTCGGCATTCGACGGGTGACCTGGGCAGCATCACATCCACCGCATTTACTTCACATAACAATTTATGGTACCAATGTTAATTTGGGTCGTCTTGGGAGCCCAGGTCAATTAATATACTGTTCAAAAATAGAAACGCATAGCTGTCGAAGGCACACACATAGCCATAATTTTGATATTCAATAACTTTTTTTTAATGTAATGAGTTAGTTGTTCAAATTGCGCACAAGAATACCTTAGGGTTCAGACAATCAATTGACAATTGTTTTGCACCTGGGTCACGGGAGCTTTTAGGCGTACGGGCTTTCCTGTTAGTATGATGTGTGGCCTCCTCTTGCATCGATCAGCGACTGACATCTCCTGGGCATGGATGCGATCAGACGTCTGATGTGGGCCTGTGGGATAGCTGCCGACTCTTCCTGGAGTGCCTGGAACAGATCACGATGATTGGCTGGAGCAACGTCTCAACGACAGGCACGTCTATGCAGCTCATCCCACAGGTGCTCAATCGGACTCATGTCTGGAGACAGGGATGGCCAGAGAAGGGTGAGAATGTTGCTGGCAGTCAGGGACTGCGTGGTCAACCGTGCACAATGAAGTCCGGCATTGTCCTGTTGAAACATAGACCTTTTGGTAGCCAAAAGTGGAAGGACGTGGGGTCGACGAATTTCATTGATGTATCGTGACGCATTAAATGTGAACCAATTGACTCCTTCCGCTGTAAGTGATCATTCCCAACACCATTGCGCCTCCACCAACGTGCGGTGGAGCTTCATTACAACAATAGTGGACAAAACGTTCATTTCACTCATGGTAGATCCTTCTCCGCTGCAACAAAAAGAAAGATTCGTCACTGAACCAGACACATTTCCATTGGTTGTCTGCTGCCCAAGGACGATGCTGGTTAGTACAAAGAAGTAGAGGTTCGCAATGGCGGCGTGTAAGGAGCGGTCCCCGATGAGTTCGTTGTGCCCGAGTCCAACGTCATGCAGTCTATTTCGGAGTTTGATCAGACACATGACGTCCTGTAGGCAATGGCTGGGCAGTTGAAGAAGCTGTTGTAAACCTGTCTCTGAGGTGACGAAGCCGAATAAAGCGATCATCCGCTGCCGTTGTCACTTTAGGTCGTCCACTGCGATGCCGGTCTTCAACTGAGCCAGAGGATTGGAACCGGTGCCCAAGTCGACTGATGGTACTCTGATGCACGTTTAGATGCCTGGCAACCTGATTTTGACTTTCGCCTGCATTGCCAATAGCAATGTTCCTTAAATTTATCGTTAGGGACGCCATAAATGTTTGCTCGAAAATGAACTGAATTGTTTTTTGTAGCGTTAACCTTTTATTGGGTTTCAGTTGCGTAGTCAGTGAATAGTGTTCACCCCAAATATTGTTACTTTCACGTGTGCGCATCATGAGCTGTGATAAAAATTTGGTCATAAACACTATTGACCACTGCATTGTAACGATTACAAAAACGAACACATTTCAGGTCAACACGGGCATGTGACACTGTTAAGAACATTTGAGGCTGGTTTTTATATACCCTAGCACCAAATGTTACTTACTAACTCATAAAAACTCACCCTCGGATAACTATGAGTTACTTTTTTTTTGAACAGTATAAAAAAATTCCGGCCTCGAAAAAATTTCCCGATTGGAACATTTGACCTCATGGCGGGTTAACAAGCTATCTTAAAGGTAAGCAAAATCACACACCTTAAGGTTTATTGAACATATGGTGCTAAACCCATATTTAGTATAAACCAATCGGCTTTCGGTACGTGATGTGGTCAATATAAAAAAGGCTTGACCCCAACCCTAGATAGTTGCAGGGTTCGATGGTTTAACTTTTGAAGTCGACCCAGCATCATACAACTGGTATCAGATATCTTTCTGGAATGGTAATTCGACGATGAAGACAACTAATGAACCCGTATTGATGAGACCTAGTATAAGTGAATGCCATTGCTTCACCACTTTAGAGCAGCGTTTGCCAGGGGAACAATCTTGACAGGACCGATCAAAATATTTGTTAAAGAGGACAACATGTGTCATACTGGTGAATCTACACATCTTCTAAAATCGAACATAGTCGCCCCGGAAGATTCCTGATAACTTTCATGTTCTACGTGTCCATTTCCAATCTTGCACTGGCTGGCACCCTGGCCATTAATGCTGTTGTTGTTCTGTAAAGGCCCGCTGGGATGCTCGCGCTCAGAGTTAAAAGCGAGGCCAATGAGACGTATGACTAACTCGACTAGCTCCATGATGGTCAGGACAGAGATGCCCATCCACAGTCCCAGCGTGCCTCCGATATCGGCGAACAGATCTGCGAGTCCGTAGGCCGGGAGTTGACGATATTCAACCAGGCTCAGGTCCTAAATAGAAAAAAAAAGTGATGTTTACGGATGTGAAGCTTTGAAAGTGTTATGCGCAGAGGAATAGCAGACAGTGGTAACGTCTACCGTGCAAGAACGTGTTAAAGGTAGTTGCATGTATTTTGCATGACGTTGCTATCAACCCCATCATAATTTCAAGTTTGTCAAGTGAACATGAAACGTTAACAAACAGCTAATGGACGTGAAGAGAACAGATAAGAAGGTACAGCGTTATATGAACTGAATGGAATGCAAATACTAAATAAATAAAGAAGGAACATAATATCTTATTAAAATAAACATATGCCACCTGTATTTACTCAATGGAGATCAAAATAAGGTTAAAGTTGAAGATACAGGGAATTAACACTTAGATGAGACGTTCAAATATGAGAATACTGATGTCTAAGGAAACAAAAAAATAAATATTCCACAAGATGACGAATATTCGACGAAATTCATCTGTGTCAGTCAAGGTGAGGAAACGAGTTCATAAACGCTATATTGGGTTCCAAATGTTGCTGTATGTAGCCGAGGCGCGGTGTTGGGGTGAGCGCCCAACATTGCTCAAATACCTCAATGGCTCGTGAATACATAACCTATGCAGCAAAAGTCCAACTCCTGGCCTTCACGTGGCGGACCTGTTTAAACTAACAGGAGAAGGGGCGACGGCGAGTCTCTGGCGCCGGAAAATAACCAGTATGCTCTAGATGTGTATGCACGTACATGCATGCGCAGACAGGTGTGTGCGCGCGTACACATCTACACTCGAGTGAGACCACAGTCTGCTCTAGCAAAGAAAGGTGCTGAAGACGGAGGCAACCAGCCAAGAGGCGCACCACAGAAATCAGGATGCCACGCAATCACGCAAAATGGAATATGTCGACTACTGCTAATCGTTATGGTGCTCGCCCTGCTTTGGACCCCCAGGCAGGTGCAGTTCCGGGCCCTATGTCTCGAAAGGGTCCAACCCCAACTACTGGAGGTCCTTCTCAGATGTCCTGTGGAGCCAGGGGACATGAGAATAGGACGACTGGCCATACTAAACGAAGACTTAAAATAATGCACTGGAATGCGGAGGGAGTCAGCAACAAAAAAATAGAATTAGAAAAAATCTTGGACCAAGAAAAAGTAAGCATATGTTGCTTGCAAGAAACTCACCTCAATGAAAATATAGCCTTCAAAATCAGAGGCTACCAGTGTTACCGATCTGACCGAAAGAACAGGCGAAAAGGTGGGATACTGACCCTTGTAAGAAATAACATCATGGCTTCCCAAATCAAAGTCTACATGGAAGGGGCTGAGTATCAGACACTTAAACTTAAGACAGGTAATACAGATCTACATCTGATCAATTACTACTGTCCAAGTGACCGCCCACAGGCACTGGACACTCTACCACTAAAAGAAAAAATGATTGTGTGTGGCAATTTCAACAGCCACTCGCAGAGCTGGGGCTATGATCACATGGACCAGAGAGGAGAGAGACTGGAAGACTGGCAGGATGAGAATAGATTCATGTTGATTAACAAGCCGTAAGACCCACATACTTTCTACTCGAGATCATGGCACTCTACAACTACACCTGACCTGGCTTTTCATTCACCAGACCTGGAGTGGAACATTACACGAACTGTTGGGAAACAACTTGGTGGCAGTGACCTTCGGCCAGTCTTTCTAACCGTAGAAAATGAGCTTGTAAGTGAAAGCAGCACCCTCTCGAGGTGGAACTACAAGAAAGCAGACTGGGCAATGTACAAGCATCGCACCAGCATACTGGTTAGAAACCTGAACACTGAGAAAGACATAAATAAAGCAGTTGAAGAGTTTGGGAAATGCATACTACAGGCAGCGCGAGAAACAGTACCAAGAGGAGCCCGTAAACAATATAAACCCTACTGGAGTAGTGAACTGGAACAGTTGCATAATGATGTTGAAGTGTGTAGAAAGCAAGCAGAGGCCACACCCAGCCAAGAGCACCACAATAAATTCCAGCATGCAAAAGCCAAATTTCAAAGGGCCAAGCTGCAGGCTAGACGGAAAAGCTGGCAGGAGAAAACAGAGTCTCTGAACTTTGAAAGAGACACAAGGAAATTGTGGAAGCTAATAAAACAGCTTAATGACGAGGGCACAGGGAGAAACTCAAAAATTGCACTACATAAAGATGGAAAAATCTTAACAAGAAAGCAAGCAGCTGACCATTTTGCGGACTCGTTCGCACAAGATAGCAATATCAAAATTAGTCCAGAGAAACAACAAGAGATTCGAGAGAAACGACAACATACAGGACAGACGGAAATAGTACATGAGGTTCTGGAGGCACCCATCACAATCAGCGAACTGGAGCTAGCCATATCAAAACTGAAAATGAGAAAGTCACCAGGAGCTGATGGTATCTCCAATGAAATGATCAGGAACCTAGGAACAGAGGCCAAAACAAAGCTGTTGCAGATCTTCAATAACAGCTGGACCTTAGGCAGTGTTCCACAAGCCTGGAGAGAAGCAATCATGATACCCCTCCTAAAATCAGGGAAAGATGGTTCCATTGCCTCTAGCTACAGACCAATTAGCCTCACCAGCTGTCTCTGCAAAACACTGGAGCGCATCATCAATCACAGACTGCAGTGGTACATTGAAAGTAAAAACATCCTTGTGCCACAGCAGGCTGGCTTTAGGCAGTGCTACTCTACGGAAGATCAGACAACCTACCTCTCTCAAGAAATTGAGGATGCATTCCAAGAGAAGAAGCTGGTGCTTGCGGCATGGATAGATCTGAAGAAAGCCTTTGACAAAGTCTGGAAAGAAGGTCTGATGAAGAAACTGAGAAACTGCAAAGTCAATGGAAGAATGTACAAATGGGTGAAAGCATACTTGCACAACAGAAGAGCCCGAGTACAGATTGCGTCACGGTGTCCCCCAGGGCGGAGTCTTGTCCCCCACACTTTTTCTAATCTTCATCAATGATCTTGTTGCTCACCTACCGCATGGAATTAAAGCGGCAATGTACGCCGATGACCTGGTTCTATGGAGCACAAATGAATATGCATCAGTGGCCACCAGATTGCTACAAAGAGCTGTAGATACATTTGCTGCATGGGCAAATAGATGGTGTGTCAGCATAAACACTGACAAGTGCAGCACAACCCTATTTACCCTCTCTCCAAAACAAAGGCAGGGATCATCCAGATAAATGGAACACCCCTAAGAGAAGATAAAGAACCAACATACCTTGGAGTAACATTTGATGGCAAGCTGACATGGAGAAAGCACATCAACAAAGCAGTAGCAAAAGCCAGAAGGAAAATAGCCATCCTGAGAAAGCTAAGTGGAACCACATGGGGAGCCAGTACGAAAATACTTAGCAAAGTTTACCAACAGAGCATACGACCACACCTGGAATATGGGTCAACTGCGTGGTGTTCAGCATCAAATACCACACTACAAGAGCTGGACAATGTGCAAAATCAAGCACTTAGAGTCACCACAGGAGGGATGAGATCAACCCCTATAGTGGAAATGGAGAAGATGGGGAGGACACAGGCACTGAGTGAGCGCAGAGATACGAAAACGCTAATACAAGCAGAAAAGTTCCTCAGCTTGCCAGGCCACCCTATGAAGAACAGATTTGAAAACCTAGCTATGGGGCGGTTGAAAAGAAGTAGTTTTATCCACCAGGCCAAACGACTCTGCAGAGAAACCACTGATCTGCCCACAGTTGGTATCCCCCTAACAACTATTCCAGAGCGAACTCCATGGAAAGATGAGCATAGACTATCGTTACAAATCCAGACAAAAGTGAGAGGAATATTTGACAAGGAAGAACAGAACAGTGTGCAGCGCAGAACAGCCACTCTCAGCTTCCTTGATGAAGAATACCCACAGGACCTCTGGATCCGAGTCTACACAGATGGGTCAGCACAAAATGCTGTTCGAAATGGAGGAGCGGGAGTGTACATAGAATACCCAAATAATACTAGGGACACAGCCAGAGTACCGACAGGAAAGTACTGCCATAACTATGATGCCGAAATTGAGGCAATCAAGATAGCAACAGAGAAATTATTAAATAACAGCAATGGTACACAACCTGTGGTGCTACTAACAGATGCAAAATCAGTACTCGAGGCGCTCCTCTCTGGGAAATTGCCAGTACTAAGGACACTACTTTCTGAACTTAGCAGTCAGCATAAAGTCACCATACAGTGGATACCATCCCACTGTGGAGTACCCGGAAACGACAGAGCTGATCAATTGGCTAAGGAAGGAGCCAAAGAGGAACAGCCTGATGTGCCCGTTACATACCACCAAAAGAAAAGAATGATCAAATCAGTCAGAAAGCCACCAAAACCTGCTCAAGATGACTACCACATTATGGACAGACCAGAACAAGTCATTATTCTGCGCCTCAGAACAGGACACAATAGATTACGCAACCACATGTATACAAAATTCAAGATTGGTGAAACAGCCATGTGCACATGTGGATTGGCGTCGCAGACAGCAGAGCACATACTCCAAGACTGCCCAAAATATAACATATCTAGGCAAACCTTCTGGCCTAGAGAGACGACAGTGGAAGATAAACTCTATGGACCACTGTGTGAACTGAAAAAAACAGTTCAATTCATGCAAGAGACGACATTGCAGATATAGACATATTTCAAGCGAACGAAAGAAGAAGAATAAACGCTATATTGAGCCAATCCTGATGCACGGAAGCGAATAATTGAGAATTAGCACACAAGCAAAGATTGATGAGGAATCTGCTGATATGCGGTTTTATAGAAGAACGATATGAACATTGTGGGCGGATAAAAAATGTAATAAAGTGCCCGGTGGTCTATGAAATATGGGGTTGGCAAATGTACCCAAAAGACCTCAAGAAGTATAAAACGCCACTTTGACATTTACAGATTTTATTACAGAAAAGCAATTAACCAACCAACGAGTAAACACACGTTTGATCGGCAAGGACAAATCATCAATCTTCGCCTCAGAACTTTTAACGGACTGAATAAACACATACATACACTTCGTTTGTCTGCATAATCACTTTGCACGTGTGGACAAAGGAAAACAAACCTCCCAATATGTTCTGCAGGATGCCTTCTGTCTAGCGAGCAAAGATTACAAGGACATATGCCTAACATGTTCTGCAGAACTGGGCTCTATCTAGCGAGCAAAGATTACAAGGACATATGCCCAACATGATCCCCAGAACTGTTCTTTGTCTAGCGAGCAAAGATAAAAAGGACTTTTGCCCATTGTAAGTGTCAAGTAGTAACATACCCTTTTACAAGAATAGGACATTTGGTGCTAAGCCCATAGACGGTGATGTGAATAGTATCACTGCCAATGCTTCCCAAGACATCTGCTGGCAACCTTACTCACATTCTCCTTCGTTGTTTGCAAGTTTATCTGCTTGTTTTGGATGGCGAGCTAGCGAAGTTGACAGGAACTGCCCGGGTAATGTCTCCAGCATGGTCGGACGCAGGTTCGACGTCTGAGCTGGTCTCTTGCCAAAATGAGAGAAAGAGTGGCCACCTGTTCTCATTTGCTCTTGACCTACAAAATGTGACAGCGCTATCACACCACAGACCCATAGGAGAGAACGGGTCCGGAAGTATTCATTTATTTGATTTGATCTACTTGTTCTGATCCACAGTCACACTTCGATTCATGGTATCTTTGTCCCTCCTGAACATCTGCTGTGCTATCATCTGATATTGGAAGAGTTAACATATATCCCTAATATAAGGCATTAGTTCAGTGCTTTTAAGTATAAAGAGTTAAAGGCGGGAGAATCGACATTGGTGTATCGGGTTGCACCCCATACGGCCTGGTACCTCTCCACTGAATGCCAAGCTACCCGCATATAGAACCGCACAAAGCACGAACTCCATAGCTTCAGTGATGAACTTTAGGAGTCTCCTGAACAACGGCGTTTTGGTCTGTACGTGGCAGTCCGAAACATGAACCCGCGACATTCAGAGTGCCGTGTGTCAACGGGCTTTAACTACTTACAAACTATAATCGCCTGTATGTAACCATCACTTTTATATTACATTGGGAGCCTCTGTAACGTCGGGCTTGGCGCTTCCCTGCTGGAGTAGTCCAATTCGCTAATTTTATAAACTGACCCAGCCTAAATTAGGTACTTCTTGGGAAGTAAAGGCAGCCGGTGTGATACTGACCACATAACCCACCTAGAACCTCTGGTCTATAAAACATGGGTCCGCCAATATATACCTAATGCGCCATAAACAATGTAAAAGGGTCATTTATTTTACTTATAATATTAAATTATTCTATGGAACACAGCTAGTAACCTCTGCGGAAGTAGACCTACCTCGAGGTAAATATTTAGTCTCAGCAGGTTCTGGCGTATCAAATCAGATGCTTCTTTGGACATTTCTTTCTCCGAGAGGGAATAGCTCTTGGTGAGGATGTCGCTGACTGCGCTGTCATTTCCGGCTAGGTTGGTCTCTCCAGGGTTTGCTAGTTTGTTGAGGTATTCATAGGCCGCCTGCATGAAGTGCGACTTCCCATCTTTTCTATCCTGCTTGAAAAATCTCTGGATAAACGACACACAAGTACATGTGAATTTCTATGACGAGGGGCTACAAGATATAACAAGATGACCAACTAACAGTATACCTCAACAAGCAAGGATGTACAGACCAGACGGAAACAGGGGAAGAGGCTGGCCACGTACGCGATGGATAGAGGGAATTACATGGGAACCTCGATATATGAAGCCCATACACGGGCACTCTCCCACTGTTTATGCGTCACCAAGACACCACAAGGTACCAGAGGAACCTGATGAGGTGAGATGAGTGGCCACAAGCCATAAAGGTACATGTATTCCACCGAACTACTCTCTGGGCATTGGGTTGGAATCTATTGACAATGAAATACCCAACATCTCTGAATACATGACAAACGGACTCATGTGAATTTATGTGAAGAGTAGTCAGAAGAGTAACCACGAGCTATAAAGGTACTTGTATTCCAACCGAACTCCTCGTTTGGCATTTGGTTGGAATCTTTTGACAATAAAATACCCAAAATCCACTGAGGAAATACTCACATAGGCCTAATCCCAGGCAGTCCGTATCGCCTGTGCTGAATCATGACCTGGTTAGATCTCAGTATTCCTCTCCTCGGATATGAAATTCCTGTAGCACAGTTGGGTTCTGAGCTTGAGGAGAAGAAGAGCTTTGCACCGCCGTGCAGGTGGAGATGGCACTATGGTACCAAGTCTGGAGACAAGTGGTCAATCCAAGCTGGACATCAAGCCTTGTTCAGAGATTGGATGACCACGTCAACCTGGCCAGCAAGCCTTGTTCAGAGTTTGCATGACCACGCCAACCTGGACATCAAGCCTTGTTCAGAGTTTGCATGACCACGCCAACCTGGACATCAAGCCTTGTTCAGAGTTTGCATGACCACGCCAACCTGGCCAGCAAGCCTTGTTCAGAGTTTGCATGACCACGTCAACCTGGCCAGCAAGCCTTGTTCAGAGGTTGGATGACCACGCCAACCTGGCCAGCAAGCCTTGTTGAGATGTTGGATGACCACTCCAACCTGGCCAGCAAGCCTTGTTGAGATGTTGGATGACCACGCCAACCTGGCCAGCAAGCCTTGTTCAGAGGTTGGATGACCACGTCAACCTGGCAAGCAAGCCTTGTTGAGATGTTGGATGACCTCGCCAACCTGGCCAGCAAGCCTTGTTCAGAGGTTGAATGACCTAAAGGTGAATGCGTCGGACTTAAGTTTAAAGCCAAGGCCCCCCCCCCCCCCCCGAGCATTCACAATGAACGAAGGAATGAACGAACGAACACATAAACCAGCCAACCAACCAACCAACCAACTAACAAACCAACCAATTAACCAACCAACCAGCATATAAACCAACACACCAACCAACCGGCCAATGAATCAACCAATCAATCAACCAACCAACCAGCAAGCCAGTCAAGCAATAAAAAAATAACCAATAAATCAATCAATCAAGCAACCAACCAACATACCAACCTACCAACCAATCAACCAACCAACAAGCCATCCAATCAAACAACCAACCAACCATCCAACCACACACACACACACACACACACATTCCCTTATAATATATTGTAACGGAGCACAAAGTGATAGGTTTCACATATACAAAGACATGGAGCCGTTGTGTCACAGTGGTTAGAGCATATGCCTGCCAACATAGTAGTCAGGGTTCTATCCGCAACAGTTGGAAGATTACTGTTTTCCGACTATGGCTATGATATCGACCCTGTCTCATTAAATATCATCTAGCTGTCCACTATGGCAAGTAGGGCACGCTAATGTCTCTGATATAAAGAGATATACATTATTTGAATTATGAACACTAGTGAATATAATGTGGTGGTTTTTCTCTTGCTTTTCACTTCCATTGTTGGGTATGTTATCTCTGCTTTTGGGGCAATTTCTGACTGCCAGGACAAGTGAGTGCTCTACTTAGAACATTTGCATTTATCCCGGTGGGCATTCGGAATCCTGAGCTGCTTTTGCCACACCGTGGTGGGTTTTTCGTCTCTACCACATAAAGATACTGTTAGAATTCTCCCTTCGGCGAGATCATGATGGTATTCGTCAAATTCTCCGGTACTTTGATATGATGAACTCTTTAACCGTTCTTATATGTTAATATGTATCGCGATAACATTGTGGCTGACGGACCGGTGGTCTTGGGTTAGAATCCGCATAGGGACGGATTTCTTAAATTGACCCGAGCTCCCAGGTCGACCCAGCCTAAAATAGGTAAGGAAATGTCCTGGGAAGCTAAAGCGACCACATCACCCACTGAATGGTGATTATCTCTGCAAATACAGGTCTGGCATAGTGTGCTCAAGGCCCCGTAAGGAGTGTTAAAGGGTCCTGTTTATAACTTCCGTACTTACCACACGCCCAGTTAAAGATGCTAAAAGGGTCCTTTACTTTATATTGTTATTGTTAAACTGTCAACTGTCATCTACTGCCTATAGTAATATGTGGTGGGTGTGGGTGAAGGACATGGGGGTCTTGAGTCTGAGGAATTAAGGCCACCTGGCTAGTGCAGGCGCCGCGAATTGTGCAGATTAGGGATTTTTTGTATTGGTGCTAATTTCCGTTAATCTGATCTGAGTTCAGTGTAAAGTTTGCATATATATATATATATATATATATATATATATATATATATATATATATATATATATATATCTGTGTCGGCTTTGTGGCGAATAGGTTACGAAAGCGATTCGCAATCCCGCATACCACCTTCGAAACACAGTTGCTGGCGGTCAGGAAGCAGGGAGTTTTGCCCTGGTTTTTATCAAAAGGTATGTGTGCTGGTCGTCCGGAAAGCAACGGCTAATTGCTGAAGGTAAATTTACCAAGAAATTAAAAACACCCCCAAAAATATTGGGGTTGACTGCGACGCCCTGTAAAGGATATGCAACTAGCTTTGTTGTTTCACCGCAAGATCTACACGCATCTATTTGTTTTATTTTACGATGCTATACCCTGCTGCTGCCATGATCTCTCTTATCATACAATTATTAGCATGGCATTCATACCTCTAATGCACTTAGCTGATAGAACTCCAGGGGCCAGTAGGACAGCGAGACAGACTTCAGATAGGACGTCTCGCTGCACGGCTGAAAACAACCGCAGTTACTCTCGTAAGCTCGATCATTGTTCAATTTTTTCTGCTCGCGTTCCTCGCATTCTAGATTTGGTGTAGGAATAAACATCCTGCTCATCCATTGTCCGGACTTGTTCTTAAAAATCTCCCGCCAGTCGCTAATGGTGCCGCAGAAGGACACGTTATAACTGGGCACTTCAGGTAGCGCCGATGACTTACACCCACAGCGCTGTATTATAAGCCGTTGTTTACACAGCTGCAGACAAGCGAAGAATGTGTTCTTGTAAGTGCTTATTCCAGTAAGTGAATCCTCCGTGCAGTTTCCGTAAGGTCTTGGAAGACGCGTGTGGAGTATAGCTTTAAGACCAACAGAGGAGGAGTAACCAGGGGGAACGTCAAACCCATGATCCACGGGGCTAGGCATTGAGCCGGGGGCGTGTACAACAACTCTAACACCCGCGCTATGAAGAATGTTGTTGTCAAAGTTGTACACCCCATAAGTACGTGGCATAGGGTCATCCTTCTCAACGGAGAAAATCAAAGAGAGGCCATTTTCTGGGCCAGTTGCGTGCATTTGCAGTTTATCTTTAGAGTTACCACTGTTAAACGTGAAACAGTTAAAGTAATTTCCATCAAAGAAGGTCGTAAAATTGGAGACGCTGCAATTCTCTCTATTAAACCTACAATGTATCAGCATATCATCCAGGTCGTGGCTGACTCGTCTAGCATCGGCGCCAAGATTCTCATAGAAAGCACGCATGCTGTTCATAAATGACTCCTGTTTGAAACGAAATTCTTGAATAAAGTGTAGCCAGTCAAGTAAGTTGTGTGTCTCATTGTTGAAATACATTCGGCGTATTGAACGCAGGGATATAGGTTCAATATTACAGATGGACACAGATGGATACCCCACCGGCATGCTGTCTTTAATCTCCGACAGTTCAACAACCTGGAACTGTAGATATTTCCTGACTAGTAGTGACAATTGCAATGTAGCAGCTGTAAATCCGATTATCACCAACAAAGCCCAGATGACTTTTCTTTTGGTCTCCCTTGATGTTACGATCTTAGCCAGTCCGTGAGCATTGCTTTCAGATCCCAGTTCTGCAATGATTCCCAGAGCTGTTCGACTTTCGTTGTGACGATAGCCATAGTGATGAGTGTGGTAGCGATTTCTCGCCATATTGTAAGTGTGCGATTCTGGCAACAGTTCTGATCCGTTGGTGACACTGGCATATTTCATGTGATCCGTTGGAGATTTCCTGATTAAAAAAAAGAAGGCATCTGTGAATAACATATTTCACATAAACGTTTAGTTTACCAACACAATCTAATATTAAAAGATTCAATTAAAACAAGCACTAAATGTGACGAAATAAAAACACACATTCTAATTAGAATAGTAACTGTAATTATTGCAAGAATACATATTAAATCTTTCTGCCCCAGTCATCGTGACAAGTCATTTTGGCTATTCTTTATGTGTACCAATGAAAGTGACATGTGTCGTTGATCATTCTTCATGTGAACCAGTGAAAGTGACATATATCGTTGATCATTCTTCATGTGTACCAGTGAAAGTGACACGTGTCGTTGATCATTCTTCATGCGTACCAGTGAAAGTGACATATGCCTTTGATCATTCTTCATGTGTACCAGTGAAGGTGACATATGTCTTTGATCATTCTTTATGTGTACCAGTGAAAGTGACATATGTCGTTGATCATTCTTCATGTGTACCAATGAAAGTGACATATGTCTTTGATCATTCTTCATGCGTACCAATCAGCTTGACTTGTGTGGTTTCCTACATTTGTGATAGGCTATTCTTCATATCCACCACTCAACGTTCTATATGCAACTGGCTATTTTTTTAAAATGTGTAGCAGTCAACGCATCGTGTGTTGTTGACTATTCTTTATGTGCACTAGTCAGAGCGTCATATGCGATTGCTTATTCTTCATTCATACCAATTAACGTACCACATCTGTTTGGCTACATATATGGATGGCTATTCTTCATATGAACCAATCATCATGCCGTATATGTTTGGCTATACTTCATATGAACCAATCAACATGGCATATATAGTTAGCGATTCTTCATGTTAGCCAATCAACGCACCATGTGTGGTTAGTTATTTATCATGTGCACCAGCCTAAGTGACTATGTGTCATCATACGTCTACATGTAGTTGATCATACTAAACAAATCTGGTAACGCCTTTTGCCCAAGGTGTGTATATTTGATCCCTTTGAGAGTAATACGCTGGTAAATTGGCTGTTGTCGTTATTAAACACTTCTTTTACCTTAGAAGGTAATCGGCCACCCCACCTTATATGATACAACCTAGGATATGTGAATGCCTAACACCTCACACAACGACAGCAGTATTTTCCATGGAACTACCTTTACAGTAGTCATTTTCCCTTCATCATCATCATCATCATCATCATCATCATCATCATCAAGGCATGCCGATAAGCGTGAGCGATCAGGTTTCGCCATCTCACTCGATCACCACAGTCGTGGATCAGCTCAGTGTTCCTGTCTCGACCATGCCATGTGGCCAAGCCATCTAGGTATTTACTTCTCTGCCTTCCCCTTGTTCTCTTCCCCTCGATCTTGCCAGTTGTCACCAAATTCTCCAATTTATTTCTTTTCATAACGTGACCAAAAAATTTTGACTGTCTACGTCTAATTTCTCTAATAAGTTTACGATTTTCATCTCATTTCCCCTTAGGCTGCTTTTAATATCACCTGCAACTGAAAGAGGTCAAAGAACAGCAGCAATGTATTGCCCAATCTTTATTTATTAAAAAGAAACCGAAACAAACTAAGGGAAACGACAAATGCTTCCAGACATTGATTAGATTCGACAAAGTGCGAATATGCTTGAACGTAACTGAACTAACCCGTGGATACATTTCTTGGGATGTCAATTACAGAAACTGCGATGCACGTCCACACCTGAACTGCATGGAGTTGCAGAATTGATTTTAAGATTTAATTCATGCGCCGGTGATTTCAATTTCCCGGCCGACGTCTGGATACTGCAATTTTGATATAAATATATTTTCCCATTACGAAAGCTCTGAGACACAGACACAGACACACACACTCACACACAAAGATACACATACACACACAGACACACACACATACACACACATTTGGCTTGTTCAATCATTTCAATCAGTGAGATATACAAACAAAATGTTACACTGCTAAACATACAACGCTTCGATAGTTATGCTTTAGGTTATGAACAGGAATCGACGTTCCTGCTCTTGGAACAAACCCATTAGTTCTCAGTCTCTCTTAACTAATAGCCAAGAATGTGGATGGTGGCTTTCTGTCTCTTGTGGGCTTTGGAAAGCACCAAATCGGATCCGCGCTGGCCCTCGTTAATAATTCTCAAATTTTGATATCTACTAACGCATAGAAGTGGAAAAAAGACGTGAAGATTACATGCCACACAAGATAACATAAAAATTGAAAGCTATAGTCAATATACAGTCGCAGAGAAGTCAATACCTGGATGCTTGTTCATATAGCATGGTCGAGACAAGAACACGAAGCTTTTCCACGACTCTGGTGATTGTGTGAGATGGCGAAACATGACCGCCCAGGCTTATCCGCATTGCACATAATGATGATTAACTTCTTGCGAAGATGTGAGAGATAATAAACACGGGTACAGCAGAAGCAACAAAGTATGTGTAATGGCCTAGCAACCTTTCACACCTATACCTTTTGTTCTTTTACTTTTTCTTTTTCTGGTTTAAATTTTAATTACATTTTCTAATTTCATGTTGTTTTTTGTTTTGTTTTAAATCTGTTTGTATTGTTCCTGATGAAGATTATTATGAAATGTCCATTCGTTGTGTCGTAGTATAGCTTATATTTTTTAAAATCCTATTTAAAATAAAATAGTAACACTCTTCCCCCACTCCCAATTTTTCACCCCCCCCCCTTTTTTTCATGTAATTTTTTTTCCATATCCTTGACAGGACATCGCTATCAACACCAGCATCTTTCAGCTGTATGTTGATTTCTTGGCAAGATTACGCTCAGTAGATTGCCATTGCTTTCTGAGCGGCCGGCTCACATACCCCGCAAGTTACCGATGCGATTCGAATCACTGCTGATCCTCACCGTCATCACGTTACCTACGAGAGTATACGAGATTACGGAGAAAAGTCATAACCCCTAAGCCACGAAGCCGGCTCATGTGATTTACGTTTGCCGTATTGGAGATCGTTGTAAGGTATTTACACTGTGGTTGTATCTTTCCCCGTTTTCGCAGGAATTACACGTAGACAATAAGCAGACAGGACGAAAAATGCCCGATGGTAGTAGAGATAAAGTTTCTGTGGAACATGCAGAGAATACAGTGATCAGAACGATGCTATCCTTCTAGAAGCAGATGAAAACTGCAAATGTTAGAAGAAGCAACAGACGGCAGTAAATATTATTGGGAATGCAATGTGATGACAATCATGTACGACACTGATAAGCATGGGTGGTCATGGCTGGCCAACTCACACAGTCATCAGTCTCGACACAATGAGGAGCGATAATAGTGAAAACTTAATGATGCGATTCCAATCTGGCGGGACAAGAGCAAATGAATGATAAGGAGGTTTGACTGTTTATGGCAAATGGTATAATATGAAAACAAAACAGACCTGATTCGAGACTCTGTTGATGTGTGAGATGGCAAAATTTGGTCGTCGATGATTTCCAACATGGCATATGAAGCGGATGCATATATAAGATTGCTCAGAAATGCGTAGTCACAAGCGAAAAAGTAATCCTGTAAATGTGATTATGTGATTACAACAGTACGTACATTAGCAGCTACACATCTAAGCGACAGTGAAACACTAGTACTATTGGTAGCTACAAAACAAGTTAAACTTATACGAAACGAAGCACAGGTGTTCCGAATATCGCCACAATTACTATACAGTTAGGATGTTCTGATGGCCACAACAGAATGCTCGCGGTATGGGTCGATACAAAAGTATAACTTATAATGTGAAAGAAGTACAGCTGTTGTGGAAACGTAGACCCAGCTACTACCATAAAGTTAGGAATTGCCTGAGGCAAGCAAATAACGTGAAAGTAAACTACGATAGCACCAATCGTAAGATGTCCAAATGTCAACATGTAATATATAAATCAAAAATCTGATATATGCTTTATTAGCTGTATTATCAATGCCAGACGTGGGCAGTTCCACAATCACACAGGCGTAAAATCACATCATGTGAGATGAAATGCATAAGATAAGAACCACAGCTGGAAAAACAAATGACAAACTAAGAACAACGGTAGCTACAAAACTTTACAGAACACCAAAGAATTAAATTGTTGGGAAGTTTAGTTACAATGTATCAAGAAAACCAAGCGGCTAGAACCTTCTACACGAGAACATCAAAATACAAGGCTAAAGACCGACACAGGAAGAGATAGTTAGATGAAGTAAAAGAGACACTTTTTGTTTTTTGGTTTGCATATCCTATTTACAGGACATCACTGTCAACACCAGTATTTTAATGCTGTTGTTGATGTTTGGTAAGTTTACGTTCAAAAGTTTGCCATACAAAGAGACACTGACAAAATCAAACATTGCGTTATTACAGCAAGAAGGCAAACGAAAAACAAAACTACATCTACCTTCTTTCTGTGACGCTTCACGGAAAAGCAATAGGACAGAAGAAGAAGCAGAAGAAGAAGAAGAAGAAGAAGAAGAAGAAGAAGAAGAAGAAGAAGAAGAAGAAGAAGAAGAACGAACGAACGAAGGAACTAAAGAACGAACTAACGAACGAACTAAAGAACGAACGAACGAACGAACGAAAGGAACGAAACGAACTTTATTTTCAAAGGGTTAAGAAATGGGCACGCAGGCCCGTCTGTCATTCTTCCCTTATTATCACTCAGCTCTCGTTCAGAAAGCAATGGCAAACTACTGAACGTAAACTTGCCAAGACATCAACAACAGCAAAAATTGCTGGTGTTGACTACAAACGTCACGTAAAGGATATGGCAAACGTCATGTAAAAGATATACAACTATCTTTTTTTTTTCTCCTACATTATTGTATTCATATATCACGTATGAAACTAATCTTAGACAAGAAAAGAAGTGTAACGGAGAGGCGAAAAGTAGAAATATCCCAATCTTAAACGGATTACAAGTATAATAGATAATTTACACATGACAACAATAGAGGCGGGATGATAGATGATAGAAAGACATTTTTAAAAAAAACCTTCTATTGAGCCGAAGCTCTGCATAAGGCAGACCACCGGATGCGTGAAACGTTTGCGCACCGCAAAGACCTGTTGGTGTTTGCTTACATTTGGATGAGAGGCACGAAATGTCCGTATTAGACCGGCGACTTTTACTTTCTCGTTACATCCCTGGACATATTTTATGATGCTGGGATCGACTCCGGAGCACGCCTGTCAGTCATTTTTCCATGACCTCTATCCCGTTCAACCTCAGAAGAGGAGTTAAAATTAGGGCCTATCCCAGCTACAGATTAATCATCCTTTGACAAGATGAGCCACATTTTGGTAATTGAATTTGGTAAATTGGGATTGTTGTCCATAGGAGGTAATGGTTAAGATAGCATATTACAGAGCATGTCCTGTTAATATGCCGTTTATAGTGAGTACAAGATTTCACTTACCTTAAGCCAAGGCCTTATAACCATGGCTACATTTTGTGGTTAACACCACATCTTTTCGATATGATAAGATTATATGTTAGTCTTCGAGTTTTAATTATATATACACTAGGGCGAGTAAATAAGTAAGTCGCACAGTTCTGTGGGATGGCAGATAAATGTAGTTGGTGTTTTCTATATGTGTCATTTGGTGACAGCAACATCGAACTTAATATTGCCGTTCGTCAGGTAGGGCAAGGTGTCTCATGTGCATGCGCAGCCATAAACAAAATGGCGACTGTACTTACGGAGTGTACAACCAAAGAGCAACGTGCTGTTGTGCGTTTTTCTTTGTGGCAAAAGGACTGCCTGAAAAGGACATTCATAAGGAAATGCTTCCTGTCCATGCTGAATACCAGCCCGAATCAAAGCGTGCTTCAATGCAATGGAAACATCCTTCTTCGCCTTGTGCCCAAAAATTCAAGGTTACACATCAGCAGGAAAGGTTATTCTGACAGTGTTCTGGGATTGTCAAGGAGTGCTTTCAACCAGTTTCAAGAAGACAGGTGACAATGTGAATTCTGAATCGTACTGTGAAATTCTATCGATGCTTCATGATGCAATTCGAAGAAAACGTCCAAGACTGCTGACTAGAGGAGTGTTGGTTTTTCATGACAATGCCAGATCACATACGGCCCGATTAACTAAGGAGAAAATTAACCAACTAAGGTGGGAAGTTCTGGAACATGGACGTCATAGCCCGACATAGCATCTAGTGATTTCCACCTTATAGGTCCACTGAAAACCCACCATGGTGGGGGACATTTCGCGAATGACACCGAAGTTGAATGTGAAGGTGAAAAACATGGTTTAAAATACAGAGCACACAGTTATATGCAACCGATTTGGGAGGATTGATAAAAAGATGAGATAAGTGAATCAATGTTTGTGGAAATTACGTTGAGAAATAAAGGGACAATGTATGCATAAAAATAAACCCGGGTTTCAAATTGTTATCATATTTAATTATTTTTCTAGTCATTTGTGACTTACTTATTGACTCTCCCTGTGTGTGTGTGTGTGTGTGTGTGTGTGTGTGTGTGTGTGTGTGTGTGTGTGTGTGACTTCCCCTTGTGTGTATGTAACTGTTCTGGTAAAATGGCGACGACGTGAATGCGTTTATTCTGTGGGAGACGCTGTTTA
The DNA here is from genome assembly GCA_014155875.1 of Cepaea nemoralis. NCBI lineage: Eukaryota > Metazoa > Mollusca > Gastropoda > Stylommatophora > Helicidae > Cepaea > Cepaea nemoralis. Next base: position 138,373 of record JACEFZ010002256.1, read on the forward strand.
GTGTTTTCCTGTGGATTATGTGGTGTTATTTCGTATTCGTTTATTGGAAGTGTTCAAAAGAAGCCACGGAAGGCAGGTGGTGGATAAATTTTGAGGGCAGCCGACAGATATTTGTTGGTTATGGTCTCAAGTTTCGCGACGGCAGGCAGAGGATGTCTATCGCGAGACAATGGCTGCGGTCAAACGACCAATATGGTTACTGCCATAGAGGAAAGCAACGGCAAACTACCTCTTTAAAAGTGCCTAGTACATTATGATTCGCCTAAAGACTGATCATCGCAAGACAAGGACAAAGACATTGAAATTAGCAACATGAAATGTTAGGATGCTAAACGGCGACGAAAAATTAGATAACATAATACAAGAAATGGACAGAGAAAAAATTTATATTTTAGGGATGTGCGAAACGAGATGGACAGGAGCAGGCATCAAGATAGACTGAAGATTTTAAGATTATTTATTCTGGAGGTGAAGATCGACAAAGGGGAGTGGCAATTATTTTGGACCGGAAAACATCAAAATCTGTTCAAGGATATTGGGCCGTGTCGGACAGAGTTCTACTAGTTAAATTAAGTGGCAGACCTTTTAACATAAATGTTATTCAAGTATATGCCCCAACAGGAGAATCCAGTGAAGATAGTGTAGAGGAATTTTATAATGACATAGAGTCTGCCTTAAAGAAATGTAAAAATTCAGAAATAAACATCATAATAGGGGACTTCAATGCAAAAGTAGGAAATCAAGGTGATAGATACACAGTAGGAAACTATGGTTTAGGAGAGAGAAATGAAAGAGGATACAGACTCGTAGAGTGGGCAAAAGAACAGGAAATGATCGTAGGAAACACCTGGTTTAAGCAACACCCTAGAAGATTATGGACATGGAGGAGTCCTGATAGCAGGATTAGAAACCAGATTGACTACATTCTGATTAGCAGAAGATTTAGAAACGCGTTAACAATAGCAAAAACAGTTCCCAGTGCTGATTGTTATAGTGACCACAGATTACTTACAGGAACATTGAGGATAAAGTTGAAGAAAGTCAAGTATATAACAGGAAACACTAAATATGATTTGTGTACATTGAGTAATGACAAGGAAATACAAAACAAATTCAACATAGAAGTACAGAACAGATTTGATATATTGTCTGATCTAGAGATCCTATTCCAGGATGTGGATGATCAATGGGAAATGTTGAAGAATTCAATCAGTTTGGCTGCAGAAACAACTATTCCAAAATTAAAGAAGGTGGGTCGTAAGAAATGGATGACTGAAGAAATTTTACACCTAATGGAAACAAGAAGACTCAACAAAAATAATTCTGCCACATATGAAGAAATTCACAGACAAGTCAGAATATTATGTAAGGAGGCAAAAGAAGCATGGCTTGAGGAAAAGTGCTTAGAAATTGAAAAACAACACAACAGTCAAAATACCAAATTAGTGCACAAAAGAATTCAGGAAATTACTAATAAAAGAACAAGTACATCAGCAGGCTGTCTAAAAACTAAAGATGGCAAAATCATAATAGAAAAGATCAGATTCTACATGTATGGACAGATTATGTGAAAAACCTTTATGATGATAACAGAGAGGAACAGTATGATATTAGATTTAATAATGAAGGACCGCCAATTTTGAAGATGGAGGTTCGAAATGTTCTTAAGCATATGAAAGCTGGCAAGGCCCCCGGTGCAGATAACATCACAACAGAAATGATTAAAGCTTTAGAAGAATATGGAATACATCAAGTCACCAGACTGCTGAACACATTATATGATACTGGAGATACACCTTCTGAATTATGTAACTCTGTATTTATTGCAATCCCAAAGAAATCAGGAGCCTTGGAATGTGATCAACATAGAACAATTAATGTAATGAGTCACATCACAAAGATTTTGCTACGAATTATCATGCAAAGAGTGAGGAAGAAAATACAACCTGAAATAGGGGAAGAACAATGTGGGTTTGTAGAAGGAAAGGGTACAGTAAATGCTGTGTATATGCTGCGAACAGTTATTGAACGTGCTATAGAAGTAAACAAGGATATACATCTTTGCTTTATTGACTACACAAAGGCTTTTGATAGAGTTAGACATGTCAACATGGTGGATATGCTTGCAGATCTACAAATTGATGGGAAAGACATTAGACTTATAAAAACATATATTGGAAACAACAAGCTGCCATAAGGATTGATAATGAAGTGGGACAATATCAGCCTATTAAGAGAGGTGTTAGGCAGGGATGTGTAATGTCTCCAGATCATTTTTCCCTATACAGTGAAAATATTTTCAGAAATATAGAAGATATAAATGGAATCAGCATTGGAGGACGAAACATCAATAACATTATATATGCAGATGATACAGTATTGATTGCAGACAATGCGCAGGATCTGCAACAGTTAGTAGATGCGGTTGTTGTACACAGTGAGCAACTGGAGTTATAATTAAATTGTAAAAAGGCACAGGTTATGGTGGTCACTAGGAAGAACAAAATACCACCATGTAATATACAAGTAAATGGAACTATTCTTCAACAAGTGAATCGGTACAATTATCTCGGAACAGTCATAACATCTGATGGGAGATGCCTTGAAGAGATTAGAACAAGAATCGCCATGGCAAAAGTAGCCTTTAGCAAGATGAAAATCATTCTGACCAATGCTTGCTTGTGTTCATTGGCTTGAGCTCCAACGCAAAGTCCTGTATGTCGGATGAAGGCATCCTGTTGTCCAACATCAGTGTGATGTCATACAGGACCTGAGGTTTGCGTGAGTATCCGTTGTCCCATGTCTGGCTTATTGGTGTGCAGACTGGTGGTTCCTCGCCATACAGGCAGACACTCTCCGACTTCGGAGGAATCGGTGATCCTATTGACTTCAGCCAGGACCCCGAAGGGACCTGTTGCCCAGGACGCTCGGCGAGGACGCGTCAATAGGTCTTGGCCAGTATACAACCCGGCCCTGGTGCCTTGGAAACACCTCTGCGTCCCATTCTGACCATAACATGATGTCAATTGAAACGAGAAAAAGAGTGTTGAGGGGATACATGGAGTCTGTTCTTTTGTATGGATGTGAAACTTGGACAATGAGCCGTCAAGAAGAAAAACATCTGATGGCTGCAGAAATGTGGTTTCTGAGGAAAATGCAAAGAATACCATGGACAGACAGAAAAACCAATGACCAAGTCCTACAGGAGACAAATGACAATCGTAAATTGATTAGAGAAATTAGACGTAGACAATCAAAATTTTTTTGGACATGTTATGAGAAGAAATGGATTGGAGAACTTAGTGACAACTGGCAAGATCGAGGGGAACAGACCAAGAGGAAGACCGAGGGGAAAATACCTGGATGGTCCACGACTCTGGTGATCGAGTGAAATGGCGAGTCATGACCGCCCACGCTTTCTAGCATGGCACATTATATATATAATACATATTGTATTAGCAAGGGTTTTCCTGATGGTCATTAGCTTGCCTTGCCCTTGCTTATTGTTTGTATGAATGTCATCTTTATCATTTCTGTCTCAGCCTTGCATTTTGATATTATGATAACTTCCGTTTTGTAAATGTTATGGTTCGCACTTCAAAACAGTGTCTCGGCTTTGTCTGTTAGACATTTGGATTTCGAAGATCAATACAGATATTATGCTGATTATGAAACGCCATGAGTGTTCTCTCTCTCTCTCTCTCTCTCTCTCTCTCTCTCTCTCTCTCTCTCTCTCTCTCTCTCTCTCTCTCTCTCTCTCTCTCTCTCTCGCTCTCATTCTCTTAGTGTACTGCAATCAATGTATCACTTTTTGTACTTACTTGTTTGTTAGATGAAAACGTGTTACAACGCCCCACGAGAGATGTGTTGCACATTTGTGCCAATAATTTATTATTTAGTAATTCTTAAATGTCATGGTATTAGTGGTGTCCCGATATTTTTCAGTAAATTTAAACGAAAAATGAATGAGTCAGCGCAACTGCGATCATTCGGGTGATTTGCTGTCTTCAGGGCTTTTCTGATTAGTGTGTAGAGATAAATTGTTTTTTGTTTGTTTGTTTGTTTACACACACACACACACACACACACACACACACACACACACTCACTATTTTGTTAGTTGCATATCCTTTACAGGACGTCTCAGTCAGCCATAGCATTTGTTGCCTGTTTGTGATTTCTTTCAAGTTTACGTTCAGTAGTTTTCCATTGTTTTCCGAATGACCGCCACTCATATCATTGTATGAAAACCAACACAAAAGGGTCTGCTGACAAATCGCCCGCAGTTGTGTTTTGAACGCTGTATGTGGTATTGCGAATAGCGTCCGTAGCTCCTTCGCCACAAATCCGATGATGAATAGTAGATGGTTAATACAGGCCATCGTGCAATTTACTCCTAGAATCTTTGACATTTGACGTCAGCACACAACCAACAATTCCGGTTCGGAGATTTGACGAAGTTAGCCAGATAGAGACGTTCAGCAAAAGTGTTGCCGCTCACTTCATCAACGGAAGAGAAAAGTGACAATTGGGTCTCCGCGTCATCACTTTATCGGTAAATAAGTTTTCCTGCACTCCTACAGCCGGTCTCCATTATCTTATTATGTCTTGAGTGAGGGTGCCTGGAAACAAATTAGCTGTGAATGTGGATGCTGTATTGAATACCGGGAGACCTGAGCAGTTCACCTCGTTGGTTTGAATGTGTGTTTGTTGAGTATGAGAAGTGGTGACACTTTCTTTCTTTCTTTCTTTCTTTCTTTCTTCTTTCTTTCTTTCTTTCTTTCTTTCTCTGTCTGTCGTTTTTGCCTATATTGTTATGTCGTGAGCATGGGTGCCTTGAAACAAATTTAGTTGATGTGCACGTCTGTATGTGTGTCTTTAGTCTATCTGTATGTGGGTCGATTGGTCGGTCTTACATACTCTCACAATCCCCTGAAACAGGCAGACATTGGCTGTTGTCTAGGGTCCATATATTAAGCATATATAACTGAGTAGTGCATGATGGGTCAGCCACAGTTATCCCAGATCATTAACTCTGATCAACAAGTAGTAGTCACTCGAGAAACACCGTTTTGCACACACTAAAGATTTTTAATTCGAAACGAACTCGATGACAAAGCACTATTCAGGAACATTCAGAAACGACCTACGTATATCCTTTTCACTCCTGTGGAGTACAACACTGCCTTCCACAGGCCTTTATATAACACCGCAATAAACGAACTGTTACGCCGACTTCTCAGTTAGACCGAGGATAACCATCTCTCCTGAGTCTATCCTTTTGGGCCACGTCTTGCCCACGTCTAACTCCCTGGGCGAAGTTCCCCTAACTTGCCCAAACTCCAATTCCCCTGACCCATCACTTACTTCTCTTTTTATCCGCTTCCTCGGACACCACTCACCCCCTCCCAGTGGGACTCTTATTTCACCCTTGACCCCAATTACCGATTCCGACGAGCATTACCTTTCTGGGTTTTCCTTTGTCTATTCGTCTACAAGCACGTTTCTGCCTCTCACTTGTGATTTACCCTCGATACGCACGTGCTATACAATACCACTGTCTTGGGGCTCCCCTATTAGTTGTAGATTCTAATTAATCTCCCTGGCCCCACCTCTGCCTTACTCTAACCTCACACCTGCAATCTCGAATTGTTACTTTCGCTGTTTCTCACGCATTGTCACACATACCTAACTTTAAGACTGTCTGTCCACTTGTCTTCCTGTCAGTCTTTGGATCGATCTGTCGATGGGGATACCCAGATACTGACAGAAGAGGAGATGAAGTGGAAGACTGGGAAATAGACTCAAATCTCCATCTACTCAACAAAGCGGATGACACACCGAGCTTCTACTCCAGAAGATGGATTACCACTTCTACTCCAGACTTAGCTTTCTGCACAGGAGACATCCTCCACAAAATCGATCGCCATGTGCTTGATCAATTAGCAGGTAGTGACCACAGACCAATCAAGCTTGTAATGAATATGGAGTATGTTCCACAGGAGCAAAAACCTTTTCCCCGCTGGAATTACAAACGAGCAGATTGGGACAGATTTGCCATACTAAAAGACAAATATTGTGAAAACATAAATACACGATATGGCAACATGAAGCAAATGGTGGAAAGTCTAAACAGAGCAATAATACAGGCGGCAACTGAGTCTATTCCAAGAGGAGCGAGGAAAACTTACAAACCATACTGGACTGAAGAACTACAAATTTTGGAGGACAAAGTTGAAGATGCTAGGAAGACCAGCAGAGAGAGAACAAACAACTGAAGCGAACATCTCTCTCAAAGCCATCTCAGCAAAATATAAAAGAACAGTAAATCAAACAACAAGAGATTGTTGGAGGGAAAAAACAGAAAACCTGAATTTTGACAGGGATGGAAACAAACTATGGAAACTAGTGAAAGCCATGAACAATGAAGGACCTAGAAACAAACAAATAACAATTAAACAAGGAAATGCCTTTCTTACAGGAAAGAAGGCTGCAAATGCACTAATGGAACACTATGCCAGTGCAAACCACATTGATATTACAACCGAACAGAAGAAAGCAATCAAAGATAAACAGATACATCATAGTAATACAGAGACAGCAGCTGAATATATGATGGCAAATCTAACAATGGAAGAAATGGAACAGACAATGAATACCCTAAAAAAGAAGAAATCACCAGGAAAGGATGGAATCACAAATGAAATGCTAATAGGACTAGGCACTAAGGCAAAAAAGAAACTACTAACAGTCCTAAATTACAGCTGGAAGAGAGGATAGTCCCACAGGCATGGAAGGAAGCTATACTAATACCAGTCCCAAAGAAAGGAAAAGACCTGGAAGAACCAAATGGCTATCGACCTATCAGTCTACTTAGGTGTGTAGGAAAATTAATGGAACGCATTATCAATGGCAGGCTAACATGGCATCTGTAAGAAAACCAACTCTTAACACCACACCAAGCAGGATTCAGAAAGTACAGATTAACTGAAGATCAAATAACCCATATAGCTCAGGAAATAGAGGATGCCGTCCAAGAGAAAAAGCACACACTAGCGGTCTGGATAGATTTAGAAAAAGCATTTGATAAAGTATGGAAGGAAGGACTGAAAGTAAAACTGCAAAAAATGCATGTTTGTGGGAAAATGTACAAATGGATCAGCCACTACCTTGAGAACAGAACTGCCAGGACAAAAGTACAAGTACAAACCAGCAAAATGATGCTGTTGGAGCAAGGTGTCCCCCAAGGAGGAGTTCTTTCACCAACATTATTCCTAGCATATATAAATGCCATCACTGAAAATTTTCCAGCCAGAGTACACACATCCTCCTTTGCAGATGACCTAGCCATATGGACATCTGAAGAATATATTAGTACAGCTAACAGCAGAATACAGCAAGTCCTATTAGCGCTAGAGGACTGGTCAAAATCATGGCTAGTGAAGATAAGTGAGGAGAAAACAACATGCACAGTGTTCTCCCTCTCAAATAAAACTCAGCAACCTAAGCTGGTATTGAATGGAAAAATATTGCGCCATGAAGAAAATCCAAACTATCTAGGAGTCACCTTTGATCGTCGCTTGACATGGAAAACACAGGTTGAGAAAAATCGAACAAGAGCAAGGCAAAGAATGGCAATCATGAAAAAGCTTGCTAATACAACGTGGGGAGCAGATGAGAAAGTTCTCAAGAAGTTATTTACTGGACGGGTGAGGCCAGTACTGGAATATGGCATCGCAGCTTGGGCAACAGCAGCTAAGTCAAACTTTAACAAAATAAGTAGAGTCCAAAATCAAGGAATGCGAATCATAACTGGAAGCCTGAAGACAACGCCTATTAATGAACTAGAAAAGATCACTTGTTTACAACCAATGCAGGATAGAAGAGATAGCAGAGCCCAGCAACAAGCAGAAAAATTTAGAAGATTGACAGACCACCCTATGTATAAAAGGATCAATGGTTTTGGAAAGGGAAGACTGAAGCGTAGCAACTTTGTAGAAACTGCAAAACGAAAGATTAGGGCAGATCCTATACTTAACATATCAACAGTCAAACCCAAATGCACATAAGTTCCCAGCTTGGAGACAGCAGCAACTGCCTGAGATGATAGAAAACATTCCTGGTATTGAGAAAAAGAACACTCAGCATGAAACTGAAAGAAGAGAAATAACCATAAACTACATAAAAGAACATTACCCAAGCAGCAATTGGACCCATGCATATACAGATGGATCAGCCAAAAATTCAATAGAGAATGGAGGAGGAGGAATTCTCCTAAATTTAAAAAATGGAGTGAAAAAAAAACACATTCAGTGGCAACTGGAAAATTTTCAAGTAACTTCAAAGAGGAGGTAGAGGCTCTGAAAACTGCAGCAGAAATGCTCTTGATGGAGGAAAATAAAGAGAAGCAAATAGCTATCTTCATAGATGCAAAGTCAACTGTCTCAATACTGAAGAGCAATAACAGCACAGAACTAACTGTACCTAAGAGCAGCACTCCATGGTCTATGCCAGAAATCCAAAAAAGTTGTAATACAGTGGATCCCATCACATTGCAGTATACCTGGAAATGAAGAGGCTGGCAGACTAGCAAAAGAGGGCGGACGACTACCACAGCCTGACATAGACATAACCTATAATGAGGCAAAAAGGTTTATAAAAAGCACTTATAGAACCAAATGGGAATCAGAGCATCCAGGCCACCAGAAGGATGATGCATATTACAAACTCGACCGAAGAGAACAAGTAGCAATCTTCAGACTCCGCACAGGACATAACAGGCTGAAACACCACTTGTTCAATAAACTAAAGATAGGAGATACCGATGAATGTAATTGTGGAACTGGTAAAATGACAGCTAAAAATTTGCTGCAGGAGTGCCCAATATATGCAGAACAGAGAAAGATATTTTGGCCCACGCCTGCTTCATTTGAGGACAAGCTCTATGGAGATATCAACAAGCTCAAGTTGACTACAGCTTACTTTAACTACATTCAGGTTGACATCTAAAGGTGCATGAAGATGTATTTAGACTGCCACACTTCATACCACAGGTATGTCGATTACAAAAGCGTCCCAGAGGCATGAAATGGAATATTGCTTGGAATAGCAAATCCATTACGTGGAAAGTCCGAATCAAAAGCTCACTGTGTGGGCTTCATAAAAGGTGGAAAAAGTGTCCTAGTGACACGAAATGGAATATTGCTTGGATAGCAAATCCATTACGTGAAAAGTCCGAATCGAAAGCTCACTGTGTGGGCTTCATAAAAGGTGGAAAAAGTGTCCTAGTGGCACGAAATGGAATATTGCTTGGATAGCAAATCCATTATGTGGAAAGTCTGAATCGAAAGCTCACTGTGTGGATGTCATCTGCAGACTGCATTCTTCTGGTTTCCGGAGGAACAGCCTATGGTGAACGGAAGGCCCAATATACGGAAGTGAGGCTAAGCAGCCATGTGCAGGACGTGACGATTCCTTGGGTGAGCCCAGTACCAGAGCGCTGTGTGATGGCTCTGCAAGTATGGAAGCCTCCTTGGATGGCGGGGAATGCCCATGGTCTGCCCCTGCCTTCTCTTGAGGGTTGACCAGGATGTCTTTGGCTGTTCTATATGGGCCAGCTAGGATGGGGGATAACACCACAACAGTGAGATTCAAACGTCCTAAGAAACCCCCGGGAAGGTTAACCCGGTCAACAAATGCCCACAGAAGTCGGATGTGTCGGCCTAACGACGTAAGAACGCAGCTCTGCTGTAAACAGGTGCAACGTAGTCACATCCGAAAAAAAAATCCGGATGAACGCAGAAGAAGAAGAAGAAGGATCGATCTGTCGAGCCTGAACACCAACATACCCTTTGCTCTGTCTGAAGAAACTAACAGCTTTAATGTGGTAAAGCAGAGAAGAGAGAGAGAGAGAGAGAGAGAGAGAGAGAGAGAGAGAGAGAGAGAGAGAGAGAGAGAGAGAGAGAGAGAGAGAGAGAGAGAGAGAGAGAGAGAGAGAAAACAAACGAACGAACGAACGAATAAACTTTATTTTGAAAGGTTTATGAATTGGGCACGCAGGCCCGTCTAACATTCTGTCATCCTATCACTCTCTTTTATATATTATTTCATTCACACATTATTCAAGGCTAATTAAGAACAGCGACAATATAAAATATATGCATTATAAAGGCATGGTGAAAATGCAAAATCAATACTACACGACTCAGTAATATTAAATAATGGCGTGACACTTGTTATTAGCTATGGCATAGTTTGATGGTGCAACTTTTGAAGATTTGGAAATCAAGAGTGGAGTTAAGCAAGGTTGTGTACTAGCTCCCACCCTCTTTGGAATATACTTTTCACTTCTACTGAAATATGCCTTTCGTGATCAGGATGGTGGCATATTCATTCACTCACGCTCAGATGGCGGCCTCTACAATGCTCAGAGATTGAAGGCCAAGACCAAAATTAGGAGGGTACTGATCAGAGAGTTCCGTTTTGCAGATGATGCTGCAGTTACGACCCACACTGAGGAAGAATTACAAAGCCTACTATCTGCATTGCACTAACAGTAGCAAAAACAGTTCCCAGTGCTGATTGTTATAGTGACCACAGACTACTCACAGGAACATTGAGGATAAAGCTGAAGAAAGTCAAGTATATAACAGGAAACACTAAATATGATTTGTGTACATTGAGTAATGAAAAGGAAATACAAAACAAATTCAACATAGAAGTACAGAACAGATTTGATATATTGTCTGACCTAGAGATATTATTCCAGGATGTAAATGATCAATAGGAAATGTTAAAGAATTCAATCAGATTGGCTGCAGAAACAACAATTCCAAAATTAAAGAAGGTGGGTCGTAAGAAATGGATGACTGAAGAAATTTTACACCTAATGGAAACAAGAAGACTCAACAAAAATAATTCCTGCCAAATATGAAGAAATTCACAGACAAGTCAGAATATTATGTATGAAGGCAAAAAAAAAAAATCATGGCTTGAGGAAAAGTGCTTAGAAATTTAAAAACAACACAACAGTCAAAATACCAAATTAGTGCACAAAAGAATTCAGGAACTTACTAATAAAAGAACAAGTACATCAACAGGCTGTCTAAAAACTAAAGATGGCAAATCATAATAGAAAAAGATCAGATTCTACATGTATGGACAGATTATGTGAAAAACCTGTATAATGATAACAGAGAGGAACAGTATGATATTAGATTTAATAATGAAGGACCACCAATTTTACAGATGGAGGTTCAAAATGTTCTTAAGCATATGAAAGCTGGTAAGGCCCCCGGTGCAGATAACATCAGAACACAAATTATTAAAGCTTTAAAATAATTTGGATTAGAGCAAGTCACCAGACTGCTGAACACATTATATGATCCTGGAGATATACCTTCTGAATTATGTAATTCTGTATTTATTGCAATCCCAAAGAAATCAGGAATCTTGAAATGTGATCATCATAAAACAATTAGTATAATGAGTCACATCACGAAGATTTTGTTACGAATTATCATGCAAAGAGTGAGGAAGAAAATACAACCTGAAATAGGGGAAGAACAATGTGGGTTTGTAGAAGGAAAGGGTACAGTAAATGCTGTGTATATGCTGCGAACAGTTATTGAACGTGCTATAGAAGTAAACAAGGATGTACATCTTTGCTTTATTGACTACATAAAGGATTTTGATAGAGATAGACATGTCAACATGGTGGATATGCTTGCAGATCTACATATTGATGGGAAAGACATTAGACTTATAAAAAAACATATATTGGAAACAACAAGCTGCCATAAGGATTGATAATGAAGTGGGACAATATCAACCTATTAAGAGAGGTGTTAGGCAGGGATGTGTAATGTCTCCAGATCTTTTTTCCCTATACAGTGAAAATATTTTCAGAAATGTAGAAGATATAAATGGAATCAGCATTGGAGGAAGAAACATCAATAACATTAGATATGCAGATGATACAGTATTGATTGCAGACAATGCACAGGATCTGCAACAATTAGTAGACGCGGTTGTTGTACACAGTGAGCAGCTGGGGTTGGAATTAAATTGTAAGAAGACACAGGTTATGGTCGTCACTAGGAAGAACGAAGTACCACAATGTAATATACAAGTAAATGGGAATATTCTTCAACAAGTGAATCGATACAATTATCTCGGAACAGTCATAACATCTGATGGGAGATGCCTTGAAGAGATTAGAACAAGAATCGCCATGGCGAAAGTAGCCTTTAGCAAGATGAAAAACATTCTGACCAATAAAAAGATGTCAACTTGAAACGAGAAAAAGAGTGTTGAGGGGTACATAGAGCCTGTTCTTTTGTATGGATGTGAAACTTGGACAATGTGCAGTCAAGCTGAAAAACATTTGATGGCTACAGAAATGTGGTTTCTGAGGAAAATGCAAAGAGTACCATGGACAGATAGAAAAACCAATGACCAAGTACTACAGGAGACAAATGAAAATCGTAGACTGATTAGAGAAATTAGACGAAGACAGTCAAAATTTTTTGGACATGTTATGAGAAGAAATGGATTGGAGAACTTAGTGACAACTGGCAAGATCGAGGGGAACAGACCAAGAGGAAGACCGAGAGGAAAATACCTGGATGGCTTGGCCACGTGGCATGGACGAGACAGGAACACTGAGCTGATCCACGACTCTGGTGATCGAGTGAAATGGCGAGTCATGACCGCCCACGCTTTCCAGGCATGGCACATGATTGATTGACTATCTGCATTCTCCAATGCGTGTTCTGAATTTGGTTTAACAATTAGCAAAAAGAAGACACACATTATGTCACAAGGTGCACATGGGGTACCATCAATCTTTACTGACGACGCCGAACTAGAGACGGTAGAATATTTTACATATCTAGGATCAGTGGTAAATTGCAAATTATCCCTCGATCAGGAAATCAACATCCGGATTGGTAAGGCAGCAACAACAATGAAAAGGTTAAGAAAAAGAGTCTGGGAGAACAGGAAGCTTACTGCCAAAACAAAAGTCCTTGTCTATCAAGCCTGTGTCCTTAGTACTCTTTTAATGGCAGTTAAACCTGGACAACTTACTCACACCAAGAGAAACGTTTAAACAGCTTTCGTATGCGGTGTCGGCGAAGAATTCTTGGTATTAAGTGGCAAGACAAAATCACAAATACTGAAGTATTGGAAAGATCATGTTGTGTGACGGTTTATTCCATGCTCAGTCTTCGTAGACTTAGATGGATAGGACATCTTAGGAGGATGGATGATGGTAGAATACCAAAGGACATCTTATTTGGTGAATTACAGATGTGTAAGTGATTTCAGGGTCGGCCTCTACTACCATATAAAGATGATTTATACAGGCATTGATAATGCACATTGGGAGCAAGTCGCCGCTGAACGTGTTGCATGGAGGGCAAACATTAGAAATGGAATAAAGACAAAGGAGAAAATTATTGCAGATAAGTCACACACCGAGCGTGTGAGACGTAAGATGGTGCATGATGATGGAAATGACCACGTGTTCACATGCACCCACTTTGAACGAACATTTACAACGCGAATTGGCCTTATCAGTCACATTCGCTACCGCCATTGGTAAAAGTTATTATGCCTTTTTGAAGCACAAACTATCGTCTGTCAAGACGGCAAGGTGCCAATGGAATGCGGTCTACTAAAAGTGGACTGGCTGTTATACTAGGGTTTTATTATTATTATTATTATTATTATTATTATTATTATTATTATTATTATTATTATTATTAAGGGGTAAGGTAATCAGTACTGAGATAGTGTTCGAATAATTTACGATTATATGCATGGGAATTGGTGATGTCTTTGATTTATTGTGGAAGAAAGTTCCACAGCTGAGCTGAAAAGTACGTTAAGCTTGTTTTGTATAAATCAATCTTAGGCTTCGGAATGTGTAACATATGTAATCGTTTACTGTGTCTAGCATTATATTGAAACAATGGCCAAAGGTAATTTGGGGCATTCCGATGTATGATTGTGTGAATTAGTTTGGCCTTATTGAAAAGCAGGCGTTTGCAGAGTGGTAGTAACAGAAAGCATTTATGCAGGCTAGTGTTGTTAGATAAATGTTTGCTATAAATTAAACTCATGGCCCGTTTCTGGAGTGAGTAAAATCGTTTGATGCTTGAATTGGAACAACCGTCCCAGATTGTAGAGCAGTAGTCAAAGATGGGTCTGTAAGTGAGAAGTATAGAATATTTTCCTTGTGTCCTTATCAAGGAAAGTTTTAAGTTTGGTGAGTTGGTAGACTTTGTTTTTCGCTGTTTGTTTAACGAGCGTTTGAACGTGGGGACTAAATGTTAGGTGTCTATCACTGATGAGGCCTAGTGTTTTGTGCTCAATTACACTTTCTACTGGCATGTTGTCGATGTGAAGTTGAAGTGATCTGTGTGAATTTAGAGTTTGAAGTCTTTGTCTGGTTGTTAATAACATTGATTTTGTTGTAGTGATATTAATTTGCATACGGTTCGCATAGCTCCACCTAACTACATTAGTTAATTCTTGTTGCAAAGATGACTCCAGCAAGTTACAGCTTTCAGCGTTTGTATACACTGTACAGTCGTCTGCAAATAGATCGCAGGGCGACGTACAGATGCAAATGTAGATCGTTAATATAGATGGCAAATAATAGAGGGCCAAGAATAGAGCCTTGCGGTACTCCAATACTGAAGGTAGTGGTTTCAAACAAAGATTTATTGTGTGATACTACTTGCTTTCTATTTGACAGAAAAGATGTTATTAGAGCCAATTTTGATTGTCTCTAGTAATTTAATTAAAATAACATGGTCTATGATATCAAACGCTTTCATGAAATCGATAAACACAGCTCCACATAGACTGTTTTTTATATTCTGGTGCCAGTTTTCTATCATGTTTGTTATGGCCGTATGGTAAGATTATTTTGGTCGAAATCCTGATTGACTGTCAAGATTAAGCTTGTTGCGAAATACTGTAATACTACTTTATGGATGTGTATTTCTAGTGGTTTAGATAGTGATGTTAGTAAGGAAATGAGTCTGTAATTGTTCGGGAGACCATTGTCAAATGAACCAGACTTAAGAAGAGGATACACTTTAGAGATTTTGAGAGCTGATGATGTGTGGCCTTTGTTGAGACATTGATTATATACATAGGTTAGTTATACACATATCACTGGCGCAGCACAATGGAGAATCCGGTTGCTGATTCCATCTAACTCAGCTGAGTTTATGTTGTTCAGGTTACCGAGGCAAGTGAATTCTTCAGTGATTGTCATTAGCGGTATGTCGGAAAGGATATCCCGGGAGCATCTATTCTTGCAAAACGATGACTGTAAAGTTGCAAGGAAAATTTGGTATTGAAGCCTTCAACTGGTCTATGTCAGTTTGACAATAGTTGCTGCTTTGGTCCCATGTATTATGATTTGATGGTAATGAAATTGAGAAGTTATACTTGTTTGTCAATGTGTTAATTGCCTTCCATATATCCTTACTACTTGTTGTATCCATTACTAAGTTATTAAAGTAATGTTTCTTGTCTCTTCGTATGGTATTTTGAACTTTGTTTCTAATAGTACGGTATGTGTTGAGATCTCGCTTTTTATGTGCTTTATCTCTGTCTCTCATAATTTGAAGTATTTGATGTGATGTTTTACACGAACCTCCTTGACTGGCACATGTCTATCAAACACATCAATAAAAGCCTTCATCCAGAATTCTAGAGCATCATGCGGGTCAGGAAGTTGATAAACATTGTCTAGAGGTGAACTGAGCAAGTCCTGTAGAATTGCGTTTTGGCTGAAACTTTTGGTGTGTGAGAGAGAGAGCGAGAGAGAGAGAGAGAGAGAGAGAGAGAGAGAGAGAGAGAGAGAGAGAGGGAGAGGAGAGAGAGAGAGAGAGAGGAGAGAGAGAGAGAGAGAGAGAGAGAGAGAGAGAGAGAGAACAACGTGATAGAAGACCTGAGTGTTGCATACTTCTTTGTAACCCACGCTATAAGTGTCACGAAAGGGCGTAACCTTGTGAATAAAAGCTATTATCAGTGATTAATTTACTGTCATAATTCACATTAGCATAGCACAGTTTCCACATCTTCCAATGACGGAACCAGCTGGCTACTCCAGTATCGTAAAAGTAAGCTTGGGATAGCAATCTCGCGACAGTGTGTTTATGGTTTGCCGCCATAGAGCAAGTTCACAATACAGTCATACCTCAACTTATGATGTCTCGACGTGCAACAATTCGCAGCTACGATAACCTTGAGTTGATTTCAGAGGCAAACTTCAGATATTTACTTTTCGTAGTTACATCACCCTTGCAACATTACACCGCCGCTTGCACAGAGCTTCTATTATGAGTTGCTAGTGTTTTAAGGAACATATGTATAAACATATAGGGTGTATGTATGTGTGTATGTGGACAACGTGAATATGACATCGACGAACAGCTATATAATAATCCTATTATGACCTAAACTAGACTATAAGGGATGAATGAAAGCCGCTGGTAAGAGGCTTGCCTGTCGTACTGGTCACGTGTTTTCCAATCGAGGCGGACATTTTTCTACAAATAGACTTGGGCTCCCAGATCGACCCAGCTTAGATTAACACGTGTTCAAGTAAATGTTCTGGGAAGTAAAGGCGGCCGGGACGATATTTGTTCTTGCAACATGAATTTAATATACATAGTAGGGGTTTTGCTGGTATGCTGGTTTTTTCGAAAATGCTGGTTTTTTTCGAAAAAGGTATAGGGGCCGATCGTTCAGAAAGCAATGGCAAACTACTGAACGTAACTACTTGCCTAGTACATCAACAGCAGCTGAAAATGCTGGTGTTGACTGCAATGTCCCGTAAGGGATACGCAACACAATTTTAGTAGGGGTTAAACATTGTTACTGTGCGAAATATGAATGGCTAATGTACGACGGGTCCAGCAGCCAAATTATACCCATTGTACAGTTCTTTCGTTTATCTGTTCGTCAGTTCAGTCATTCGTTTCGTCGCTTGTTCCTTTGTTTCTTCTTTCGGCTGTCATTTGTTAGTTCTACCTACCTACCTACCTACCTATCTACTACCTACTTACCTACCTACACACATTGGCACCTTGCCGTCTTGACAGACGATAGTTTGTGCTCTAAAAAGGCATAATAACTTTTAACTATGGCGGTAGCGAGTGTGACTGATAAGGCCAATTTGCGCTGTAAATGTCCGTTCACAGTGGGTGCATGTGAACACGTGGTTTACCTACCTACCTACCAAAATACCTACCTACCTACCTACCAACCACACCACCCCTACCTACTACCTACCTACTACCTACCTACCACTACCTATCTACCTACCTACACACCTACCTCCACACCTACCTACCTATGTATTTACCTACCTCCCCACCCACCTACCTATATATACCTACCTACCTACACACCTACCTGCACACCTACCTACCTAACTACCTACACGCCTACCTACCTATCTCCCCACCCACCTACCTACCTATATATCTACCTACCTCCCCACCCATCCACCCACTTATCTATCTACCTACCTACCACTCCACCCCTTACCTACCTACATACCTACCTACCACTCCACCCCTTACCTTCCTACCTACCTACCTAACTACCTACCTACCACTACCTATCTACCTACGTACACACCTACCTCAACAACTATCTACCTATCTATTTACCTACCTCCCCACCCACCTACCTACCTATATATATACCTACCTACCTACCTATCTACCTACCTAACTGCACACCTACCTGCACACCTACCTACCTACCTACACGCCTACCTACCTATCTCCCCACCCACCCACCTACCTACCTACCTACCACCTCATCCCCTACCTACCTACCCACCTACCTACCTCCCCACCCTTCCACCTACCTACCTATCTTCCTGCCTACCACCCACCCCTTACCTACCTACCTACCTACATCCACACCTACCTACCTATCTACCTACCTCCCCACCCATCCACCTATTTATCTATCTACCTACCTACCACCCCACCCCTTACCTACTTACTTACCTACTTACCTACCTACCTGCCTACCTACCTATCTATCTCCACACCTTCCTATCTATCTACCTACCTACCTATCTACCTGCCTACCTACCTACTTACCCACCTACCTACCTATCTATCTACCTACATCCACACCAACCTACATATCTACCTACCTACCTAAACACCTACCTACCCACACACCTACCTACCTAACTACCGGCCTACCTGCCTGCCTAAACACCTACCTCCCCACCTACATAGCTAACTACCTACCGTCCTACATAATTCTTAATCTAATTTATAATAACCAAGTCTTTCCTCTTTGAGCTTTTAAACCTAGTTGTTGTGACCTCCAATCAACTGTTGTTAGTTTTTCCTGCATCTGGGACAGGAGTCAAATGTCATCAACAAAGTCGTGATCATCGATTTGCCTTGTCAGGGGAGTTCATTGTATTCCATTTCTGACAGGGCTCCTTGATGTCTTCATAATCAAGTCTATACTTAGTAAGAACAGTAAAGGTGACAAGATGCATCCTTGCCTCACTTCTGTTCTTATCTCGAATCCTTCCCTTAGCTGCCCCTCATGTAGGACCCTGACCTCCATATGTTGCCATTACCAAATATAAAGATTTTCTGTGGTATTCCATGTCTTATCAATTTCCAAAGCGATTCCCTTTCTATGCTATCAAAGGTGCTTTCATAGTCCACAAATCTAGTATAAAGTGGTGAGTTCGTTTCGATGTTTTGTTGTATTATTAAGTGCAGTGTAACTTTTTGATCAGTGCAAAATCTATTTGGTCGGAAGCCACCCTTAGTTGGTTGTCAACGGCTTCTCGTAATCATTCCCGAACAATTATCCTTAATATCTGTTCAGGTGCAGACAGTAACATTATTCTCTTATAATTTTCACAATCCCGTAGGTCTCCTTTCTAAGACAGCTTCACCAGATATTCTTCTCTGCAATCTGCTGGTTTTTATTTGTCAGTTTCCGAGATTCTGCTAATTATTTTTTGCAGTAATTAATTTGAAGCGCTTACGTTAGTTTTAATAGCCTTTCCTGGGATGCAATCTGGACCAGCAAACTTTGTATCTTTCAGTAGTTTGATTATTTTGCTAATCTCTTTATTTGATAAATTCTCGTAGTAGATAGAGGCGCGTTAATGTAATTAATAATTTATCAGCGTTGCCCCATATCAGTTACAATTACGCGCCCGCCAAATAGGCCACTGCTCTGGCTAAATATCACAATGAGAAAACCTACCCACAAAAAGAACATTTAAAGCGTGTGCGATCCTGATATTCATTGTTGGGTTTTGTATGGTATTAATTGCTGGTGCTTTTGTTGAGACTACAAGTAGCCTGACTATGGAAGTCATGGCAGTAAGAAAGGCCATGCGGGGTTTGGCTGCTGTAATATATTTCTTGCCAACCGTAACAGCGCTGTTTTTAAATTCCCCGCACTACCCCTCCAGTTTACAACAAGCGCCAACAATCACCAACATACTGCAATTTAAAAGTATAGGAAAGAAAGGATTATCGCGAGAGTTAAGAAAAGGATACATTTACATTACCAAAGTGGGCATCGCGCAGATTCCTAAACCGGGTGTTAATATACCTAAGATAGTTTGCAATAAGCGTCGTGATTGGACGTAATGTCATAGCGAAAAAAAAAAAAAAAAGAGGAACAGGGCTTTAAAATGGCGTGGCAAACCCGCAAAAATTCAGTAATTCAAACCAAGAGCTAAAGAGCCTTCACGATCAAACGTAACAGAAGAAGGACCGCTGAGCTTGCCGGCATGGTAGCCTATGCAAACGTATACTAATTATAAAATTATAATAGGAGAATAGACGAAGCACCAGCCTATAAATGTGCAGCCAGCGAATTTGGAAACACAAAACCAAGTCTCAGAACTCGAAATCTGCTGACAGTATTCGTGAAGAAGACACTCAAATTTGGTGAATGTAAGAACACTAATATATATATATAAAGTGACGTGTTATAACAACGTGGTTACTCCTTAAGAACTTAATTCCAGAGAGACTAAAACACGTTATTCAGATGTCGGAGTTCATAGATAAACTGTATGAGGTAAAACCATTGTGGGGGTATTTTCTTCTAGTTATGTAGATTCTATGAATGTAATCAACATTAAACCTAGGTTGTACATTTCACTCCGTCAGCAGGTAAGCTAAATCAACAATGATTTAGGAGTTTGTGATTAACTTAGGATTTATAAGATTTAGTTTAGTTGTACAGAACTATTTTACATATGCAATCACATTATAAGACTTAGTGTAATTTGTAAGAGAAACAGTACACGAGCACAAGGTATGCTAAATGGTTCTTGATGTGTATCATAATCTTGTGTGTTCGGTGGAATCATTCATGTTGTGAGTCCAATGTGATTTCATTGAAATTTAAATATGTGAATTTATCATGTGTAAGTCAAATAAGCATGCCTAATGATCACCCATGCAAGTTATGATTATGAGTTATGATGACTGATTGTAGATTCATGTGGTGATTTCATTGTGATTTAATTGATATTAAATATGTGAAGTTAATATGTGTAAGTCATATCAGTATGCCTAATTTTCATCCAGGCCAATATGGTTGTGATTTCTGATGAGTGATTGTGGAGTGAGTGAGGAGAAAATGTTAGTGATAACTCATTCACTAATTAATAATTTAGTGCCCTCCTAAGCATGACACCACTCTGTAGTCCATATAACTCATGTTACAATCATATGGTTTTTTTGTCCTGACTTGTGGTGGATGAAACACTAATTAATAATATGGTGTACTCCTAAGCATCAAACCCATCTGTATTTCATATCACTCATGTTACACTCACATAGTTTTATGTCCTAAAGTGTGTTGGAGGATAATGATTATAATGATGATGATAATGATGTTGATGAGAGTGATGATTATGGTGATGATGATGATTATAATGATGATGATTATAATGATGATGGTAGTGATGATGATGATGATGATGATGATTATGCTGATGATGATGCTGATGATGATGATGATGATGATGATGATGATGATATGATGTGAATGGTGATTGTGATTATGATGATGACGATGATAATGATTATATGATGATTATTATGGTTATTATTATAATAATGATGATTATGAGGTAACGGCATATTACCTACTTGGTGAAGAAGAGGGAAAATACCCTTCTTCGAAGCATTTTGATTAAGAGGATTTCACCTGAATATTATACAGGAGAAGATACCACAACGTAACTTATATTGTTTATAAACCAACACTCATTGCATTTAGGAATGAAGTACACACCTTAATGTATGAGACCGCCACAATGTATTTATATAGGTTAAGCAAATACTAATTGCATTTAGGAATGACTTATAAACCTTAATGTATGAGAACATTTTCTTTTAAATGGATGATATCTATGAAAAATAATTATGAAAAAAAGGGAATGGTGAATATAAGTATCAAATTCTGAATAGATCAAGGTATTACTCTACCTAGAGGCTCTGATTGACAGGCAAGGGTGAAGATGACACTGCTTATCTGGTAGTCTAAACCTTGAGTACCCTATAATGAAGGATTGGATGGAGAGTGATAAATCATAGGGTTGATACTATTAGAAGAACACCAAGACTCTCTTCCTCCCTTGTTTATTTTTCCCTAGGATCAACATTTACTGTATTTATTTTCCTGTTTTTTTTTTCTTTTTCTTGGAAGTGTTGCAGTCTTACATTTCTAATGTTCATATTGATGATATCAGTAGATTTATGTTTGATGCTGGAATTTCAGGACCTTATTAGATCCATCTACATCCAGACCTGACTTTTGAGTGAAGTACCTGGACAGAGTGATGCAGAATATTATTCAAAAAGCAACTGCCTGCAAGAAATTCCACTAAATATTTAGGACAGGAAACATAGAGAACTTATTCTTGTACCTGAAGGTGGAGACTGGGGCTACTATCCTATTAATACCTGGAAAATCAACACTTTAGAGAAAAGAAATATACATAATTTCAGGAGACTATTTGCCACAGGTATCCAAGAACTCTGGAATAAAGCAACCTGAGTGCATACCCAGGTTCAGACTTAACCTACCCCAAGGGAAGATGGATAGTCACTAGCACTGAAAAACTGGACTATAGTTGATGTTAATGTACTGAATGGTCGAGGCATCAAGGTTATAGACAGTTGTAATTATATATATATATATATATATATATATATATATATATATATATATATATATATATATATATATATATATATATATATATATATATGACCTTTGTTGTGAATTGGATTGATGTTTTATGAACTTAATGATCAATAACACAATTTATGTTTATTAAATTATGAAAAGGAGGTCATTTCCTCTCCTGGGTGATATTTTTCTTGTCGTTGTTAAGTGGTTTAAATAAACACACCCTAGATATTAATTACTTAGCTGAGAGAGGAGAGGCAAGGAACCCCCAAAAGGAACTTGTTATTCAGGGAAACTTCTCTTTAGTGTCCTGGAGGAATTCCTTGGTTCTACGAGACTTTAGTTATGGACTCAAGCATTTGAGTCATTGAAAGTTAAGATTATGATGGCAGGATCACAATGGGAAAGAGGAACTTCGGTATCCTCTATCTCTTTGGGGTTGACCCAACAAAAATATCCGACAGCTGTGATGCGGGTATTGGCGGCAGCAAACTGTTAGTTGCGCCATCTATGTCTTCTATACGAGGGGCTGGTCATGTCTGTTTTTGAGTATGCGATGGCGATCCTGACTCTCAGCCGTAAGCAGATAGAATGGATGGAAAGGATACAGAACGAAGCTATGCGCATTATTCTTGGATGTACAAGAGATACAGCATGCAGGGCGATGCGCTAACTTCTTGATTTTCCAACCATTGAAGACAGAATACAAATTTACAGAGCATGTGCCTACCTCAGAGTTAACGCAAATACACAACACCCACTGCATAGTGAAATTATGAAGGTGAAGGGCAGGAGGTTAAAAAAAGGAAAGTCGTGGATGGGTCAAGCCAAGCCGAAGACATTCTTCAACAGGTGTGTTCACTTGAGGCCTTAGAACCTGGCGAGGAGTGGGTACAAGTGCCAACAGATTTCTGTACATCTTTTTCTGTTTACATCCAACTAGCTAGAAAATGTTGACAAGAAATTCCGGCGTTGATTTTCGAGAAATCGATAGACCGTGATGCTGTCATTTACACAGATGGGTCGGTCGTTCGACATGTAAGAAGCTCATGGGCCTTTACGGCTCAGGCCGGAGGGAGAATTGTGAAGGAGGACTCTGATGCTTTTGTTGAGACCACAAGTAGCCTGACTATGGAAGTAATGGCAGTAAGTAAAGCAATAACATGGCTCGAGACACATACATTCACTAGGGCATGTTTTCTTAGCGACTCAATGAGCATGCTCATGAGGATAGAGGAGGGGTAGATCCGAAGAGAGTAGTTGCTGTCTCTGAAGCGGTCTCGGCTGGCAAAGATTAGTTTCATCTTCGTGCCAGGGCATGCGGGGTATAAGGAAATGAGCGGGCTGACAAGCTCACAGGTGAGGCTACTGTGGAGGGTTGACGCGCCATGGACCAGGCTGACATTCTGAATGCACTACGACAAGTAAGACTTTTGCGAGAACCAAGTGATTACTGTGAATCTACAACCATGGTCAGACTGCGAGTACAGCAAATTAAAAGATGTGTGGCCAAACAAGAACACTACGCTGGAAGCCAAAGAAGATAGATAAACCATCACAGAACTGGTGTCGTTAGCCGCTACACGCAGCGGGATTTGCTGAGGAGGGGATCCGAGCACTTATGGACTGAATGGTTCGATGTGCAATGAGGATGATCTGTCGACTAACTAACTAACTATTGAGTTCTCGGCAGTACTATAGAGTTCGTATTTAGTTGCATGTCATTTACAGGAAGTAGCAGTCAGCTCCAGTATTTTTCGGCTGTTTGTGATTTCTGGGTAAGTTTACGTTCAGTAAGTGTGCCATTGCTTTCTGAACGACCGCCATTGTATGGAAGCCAACGCAAGGCGATCTGCTTCCAAATCGCCCTCAGTGGTAATTCTAACGCGGTATGTGTGAGTACCAATTGCGTCCGTAACATATTCACCACAGATCTGACAAGCAATCATAGACACTCCTCACTTACAGAGACTCACGTGTACGTGCTGTCCTGGTCATGCAGTAGTGCGAAGTAGCGAGTGAGCAGATTTGTTGTCTTTGTGAGCTCCAGCAGTTGCAGAATGGCCAAGTTGATCTTTCTGAAGAATGTCTATGAACTATTGCTAGATGACGATACAATATCAGATGAAACAACCTATTTAAAGACGTCTGAATTTGAATTTAGGCGGGGTTTCGACGCAGAGGGGCGTTTAAGAGGAGGAATAACGATGTGTTTACAACCAGAACGCTACAGGAACCATCACCATATACACCTTACAGTTTTTGCTGAGGAAGACGAAACATGTGTGGGTTTGCCCGGACTTCCATTATATCAATTCTTAAATCAACTGATCGATCAAGGGACAGGAAACCTGTAATCCCCCGCTTTGATTCTGTCATTCTCCCTTCCTCCACTTCTCTTGTTAATTGGATGGCTTGTCTCTAGAGCTTTCTACTGCATGTCCGTGGATATAGATGCTGTGACATATTCTTCCTCGCTCTGCCTATAAACCGGGTTCTGTTTCCATGTCACTGTGACATTGTAGCACGCGGTGCTAGACCCATATTTTCTGGTCCAAAAGATACGCTTACAATGATTGCCATTATTAGACTTATGGCCATCCTTAAAATACACTTTTCTGGTAGTCATTTTATGAGGACAGTTAGTCGTAGAAATTTTGAAGTCACCAAAATATATAACCTCGAGGCAGGCTTGAATCCAAAACTATCGGGCAGCAAGTGAGTGTTGTAGTCATTAAACTACCCTCACCGTTTCGTTCTGTGATATAACAACTTTAATGTCAGGCATAGTCCATAGAACTTACTAGCTTGATGGCGGATAGAACAGGATCATCCATGAAATAAAAGATAAATTAGCGTGCTGACCGCTAGAACAGAACTAGTCCTGCGATGGATTTCAGCCAACTGTGGTGTCTATGGAAATTGGGGAGTGGAGACCTCGTGTATCCTTCATCCGTCCCAGTGCTTCATAGAGATAAAAGATGCTCCTAAAAGAATATATGAAGATCAATCGGAGAGAAGAAAATGAAAATTGCAGACTAGAGCAGTGAACAAGCTAGACTGAAACATTGTCAGAGAGTATATGTGTATGCATGGGAGTGTGTAATTTTGTGTTATTGAATGTGTGAATAACTGTGAGAGTTATTGTAAACGATGTCTGTCTGTCTGTCTGTCTGTCTGTCTGTCTGTCTGTCTGTCCGTCCGTCCGTCCGCCTGTCTGTCTGTCTGTCTGTCTGTCTGTCTGTCTGTCTGTCTGTCTGTCTGTCTGTGTTTATACATGTGAATGTGTATGTGTGTTTGGCTGTCTGTCTGTCTCACAGCATGGTAATATGCATTGTTTATATTCACAACTTTTATTTGATAATGTTTGTTTCTTACCCACGTGACTGTAACATTCACAACAGATAACTGATGTACGAAAGATGAGTGATTAGAAGGGCCGAATGTAAAACCGGTTTCCGTGCGTAATTTGTGGTACTTTGAAAATGAATTTCGTTCTTTAGTTCGTCCAAAGAGAATGTTTATAACACAGAACTGGATGTTGTTAACCCATCGCACACCTTCGCCTAATGTCTCTATGTGACTGCAATTTCTAATGTGGAGCACCAGCGCTGACTCAAGAGCACGTAACAATAGACTGCCCAGACTGTTATAGACAGAGAGGAAATCTGAGCTAAAGTACCGAGCCTTCGAGACAGTCTATGGGGGATTGGTGAAGACTTCAAGGGAGTTATCAGGTCTGCGGCACATCCCGGAATAGGCGCAGAGAAAACATTTATCAAGAAGGATGTCAGCATGGCCGAATGGATAAGAACGAGGGTCTTAAGCATCCGGTGTGCTGATGCCGAGGTAAGGGGTTCAACCCCTACATCGGTCAGATAAACTAAAATGTTTACTTTTCGTCTCTGACTTGAGGAAATTACAAGTACCTCTGAAGTCGGAGTGGGTTCGCCTGATTGCGAGGAACACTAGTAATAGGGAAAGCTAATCCAGACATTCCACATGTGAAATTCAGTCCACTGCTTCTAGAAGTAGAGTGTATGGAGTACGCTTGACTTCAAAGCGAGCGAGTGCCAATATATACTTATCAAGAAGAAGAAGGAGAAGAAAGAAAGAAGAAGAAGAGGAAGAAGAAGAAGAAGAAGAAGAAAGAAGAAGAAGAAGACGATGGGGACGAAAATACTAAGGAGAGGCAGAAAATGAAGCATACAAATTTTTAAAAAAGGAAAAGAAGACGAATAAGTATATATTGGATATCTATAGCAGCCAGCCATCATTGTGAAGACGGCATGCCATTTACTTATTCATGTAGAACACGTACAGCTGATGGACACTTGCCTGTATCACTACGTGGTATTTGAGATAAAGAACGACAGCCTAACAAGAACTCATCATCATCATGTGCCATGCCGATAAGCGTGGGTGGTCATGTTTCGCCATCTCACACAGTCAACCATAGTCGTGGATCAGCTCCGTGTTCTCGTCTCAACCATGCCACGTGGCCAAGCCATCTAGATATTTACTTCTCTGCTTTCCCCTTGTTCTTTTCCTCTCAATCTTGCCAGTTGTCAGTTCTCCCATTTATTTCTTCTTATAACATGTCCAAATCATGTTGACTGTCTACGTGTAATTTTTCTAATCAGTTTACAGTTTTCATTTATTTCTTGTAGAACTTTTTCATTTCCTTTTTTTTTCTTTTGTTTTTCTTTCTGTCCATGGTATTCTTTTCATTTTCATCAAAAACCACATTTCCACTGCCATTAGATGTTTTTCAGCTTGTCTACTCATTGATAAATGATAAACTGCTACACTGGTAAATTTAACAGTCACATTAATGATCATATGGGGATAACTGAACGATGTTAATTTACTTGGTTTAAAATGAGTTGTCTGTGCACACACCTGATGCAATCTACAAAGCGATACCTGATAGTTGTTATTGTACACCTGATACTGGCTCCTACAAAAGCTAGTAATTATGTTTTCCAGTGTTTGCAGCCTTTTGAATTCTGTTCTGTGTTTAGTTATTTTAAATATGAAACCAAAAGAAACACGCTAAGAGCATTCAACTCTAGCCTGCTGTTGTTTAATCAGATTCAGGACGAAACATTTATCAACAGATGCGAACCCTCAGAAGTTGGAGTGGGTTCGCCTGATGGCGAGGGAACACTGCTAATATTGAAAGCTGATTCACACGCAAAAATCAGTCCAGCGCACAGGAAGTAGTAGCACATGTACTGGGTTTGTATTCGAAGTGTATGTGTACGCAGTATGTATGAGTGTGATGTTAGGTGTATAAGTGTATGTGTACGCAGTATGTATGAGTGTGATGTTAGGTGTATAAGTGTATGTGTACGCAGTATGTATGAGTGTGATGTTAGGTGTATAAGTGTATGTGTACGCAGTATGTATGAGTGTGATGTTAGGTGTATAAGTGTATGTGTACGCAGTATGTATGAGTGTGATGTTAGGTGTATAAGTGTATGTGTACGCAGTATGTATGAGTGTGATGTTAGGTGTATAAGTGTATGTGTACGCAGTATGTATGAGTGTGATGTTAGGTGTATAAGTGTATGTGTACGCAGTATGTATGAGTGTGATGTTAGGTGTATAAGTGTATGTGTACGCAGTATGTATGAGTGTGATGTTAGGTGTATAAGTGTATGTGTACGCAGTATGTATGAGTGTGATGTTAGATGTATAAGTGTATGTGTACGCAGTATGTATGAGTGTGATGTTAGGTGTATAAGTGTGGGTGGGTGTGTGTGTGTCCGGTGTACATGAAAATATGTAACTGAGGGAGAGAGTGCGTACATAATTTGTGACATTTCACGAAGGGAAACGGGTTATCAATTGTTTCATTTACACTCATTATCTTTCTTTATACTATCAAGAAAAATATGCTTAAGCCTTATGTTATATACTTTCGCGCCTATTACTACAACTATACTATAAATTGCTATATACTATTGTTATTATTATAGCTTAAGATGTGGCTTAAGAGATAGTAAGACTCGCAGTTTCATAATTAATTGACTTATTAAGCCGAGGTTTCGAAATCAGCCGTGCTTGATTTGGAATCAGACGGCTTTGCGAAGATTTAGATATGAGGCGTCGGCAGTTCAGAAAGCAATGGCAAACTACTGAACTAAAATTGCCTATTTGATCACAAACAGCCAATAAATCTTGGGGTTGATTGTAATGCCCTATAAAGGACATGTAGCTACCTTTACTATTTTATAATCTTTAGAACAGTGGTTCCCAACCTGTGTGTCGCGACCCCTGTCGAGGTCGCGTCGCCAAAATTTAAATATAATTTACAATCTACGCATAGATACAACACGGAAGTACATATAATTTATGATCTATACATAGATAAACCATGGAAGTGCATATAATTTACGATCTACACAAAGATAACACGTGGAAGTACATACAGTTTACGATATACATGGAGATAACACGTGGAAGTACATACAATTTACGATCTACACAGAGATAACACTAAGTACATACAATTTACAATATACATGGTGATAACACGTGGAAGTACATACAATTTACGATCATCACACACATAACAACAGGGAGTAAGTATTATTTTCCATCTATATAGTTTTATAGACCAGTCGGCACTCGGTGCATGATATCGCTAATCTCAGGACAGTTGTCTTTACTTTCCAAGACATTTCCTGGTAACCATTTCTGCCTGGGTTTGCCGGGATCACAGATTATTTTAATAAATCCGCCCCAATACAGATTCGACCCCGTGACTACCTGGTCGGCAGGTGAGCACTGATAATAATAGGATACTAACTATTTACCATGTCATCTAAAGTTATAAGAAGATATCTAACCTTTTATATTCCTTCTTGAATAATTAACTTGGTTAAGAATCTTCTACCTGTCCATTCATTTATAAAACGCAACGATAATGCTCGTCCACCTCTCCATGTGTATACGAGGGGGAATCACCTTAAAAGTGTGATAGAAATGACTATAACCACGCCATTGTCTTGCAACCTGTCAATATTGTTGTTAAGGATATCAAGAGTATTAAGAACGTACCATCACGGTGGAACTGAACACGGTGACGTCATAAGGGCTATGTAAAGATGGCCGCCTCACTTTTGACATGCACTAAAGAAGAGCAGCGTTCATTTATCCGAATTTTGATCAGTGATGGGATGAAACCTATATAAATTCATCGGCGAAAGAAGGTCCAGTATAGTGCTGCATGCCTGTCAGTCCAGCAAGTGTATGAGTGGAGTGGGAATTTTCAAAACGGCTGACTTCTGTGACAGAATGTTCACGACCGGGTCAGGCACACCGAGTATGACCCCAGACATTTTCATGTCTACACGAATGCAAGAACTTTGTCGGCGCTGGAGGGCTTGCATTGAACGCAGTGGTGACTACATCGACAAATGATACATT
This sequence comes from Cepaea nemoralis, assembly GCA_014155875.1. Lineage (NCBI taxonomy): Eukaryota > Metazoa > Mollusca > Gastropoda > Stylommatophora > Helicidae > Cepaea > Cepaea nemoralis. The sequence goes on from JACEFZ010002256.1 coordinate 168,055, forward strand.
TGTTCTTTATTGTTTTCAGGTTTTATTCACCACATAAAAATCATTTAAGGTTTTAATTTGAATCCCCCTCGTGTGGCACGCGTTAGTTTAATCTTGTTCCGAAGCAAGAGTGAATAACACAAATAAATATCTCGTCTTGTATCCACCACACGACACATTAGACACACATGTCTAGTCTTGAATCCACGAATTCACCAATAACACATATATCGGTCTGTGTACCCACATTTTCCCACAGGAAGAGGTTCTAACATGCGAACCACAAATTGAAGAACCTACATTTGAAGAAATCCTATATGTAATCACACGACTTAAAAACAATAAGGCAACTGGGACTGATGGAATTGCTGCTGAATTTATAAAGGCAGGTGGCCATGCATTACATCTAAAGCTATACGAACTAATAATAAAAATCTGGAGGACAGAAGAATTACCCCATGACTGGAAAGAGTCATTATTGATACCTATCTTTAAGAAAGGAGACAAGTTCCAATGTGGAAATTATAGAGGAATATCACTACTGTCCACAAGCTATAAGATACTATTCGCAGTATTACTAAATAGACTAAAACCATATTCAGAAGACATATTAGGTGACTACCAGGCGGGTTTTAGACAAAACAGATCAACAATAGATCAGATATTTATCTTACGACAAATAGCCGAGAAACATTGGGAATATAAAAGAGATCTCCATAACATTTTTGTGGATTTTAAAAAGGCTTATGATAGTGTCCATAGGAATAGTCTATGGAATGTTATGCAGGAATTTGGAATACCAAGGAAGTTAATTAACATGACCAAACTATGCATGGAAGATACTTATAATATAGTAACATATAAAGGCAGGAAATCAGACCCCTTCCAAATAACATCTGGCTTGAAACAGGGTGATGCACTATCGCCGCTACTCTTCAATCTGGCTCTAGAGAAAGTTGTAAGGAAGGTAAAGGAGGAATGTGATATTGGAGGAACATCCAAGCTGCTTGGTTATGCAGATGATATAGATATTATAGGGCAAAGTGAACAAAAGACATTAGAAATATTGACTCACTTAAAGGAAAAAGCCCAACAGATGGGGCTGGTTATCAACCAAGATAAGACAGAATATATGGTAATTTCAAGAGACGGAATGGCTAAAAACTCTGGCCACATACAGATAGATAATATGACCATTAAAAGAACGGAAACATACAAATACCTGGGTACAATCTTCAACTGCTCCAACATCATAAGGGAAGAAATACAAACTAGAATCAACTCTGGAAATAAGATATACTATGCACTACAACATCTACTAAAATCAAAGGCGCTATCTCGTAACACCAAAATCACAATATACAAAACACTGATCAGACCAGTTGTGCTGTATGGCTCTGAAACCTGGAGTACAACGAAAGGAGACGAAGCCTTGTTACAAACCTTTGAGAACAAAATTTTAAGACGCATCTTTGGACCCATTAGGGATACACAAAGTGGAGAGTGGAAAAGAAGAAGTAACAAAGACATTTATGATTTGTTTAAGTCCCCGCTAATCACTGGTATCATGAAGGCTAATAGACTACAATGGCTGGGGCATATAGAAAGAATGGAAGATAATAGGGAAACAAAACTCGCTTACACTCAGGAAATAAATGACCGTAGACCCCGAGGTAGACCAAGAAGGCGGTGGAGAGATAATATACACACAGACCTACAAGCACTTGGAATCAACGACTGGCAAGAGAAGGTCCACCAGAGAGACGAATGGAGACAGATTGTATTTGCAGCAAAGAACCTCAATGGCTCGGAATGCTGAAGAAGAAGAAGAAGTACCCACACAACAATAGAAATCACTAGTCTCATGAACACACGTCTATGAAAGCAGTTTTAACAGCAGTATTGATTTCTTTTTTCTGCTAGCCCATTTCTCTCACTAACCCCTACCCCGATTATCCCATATCTCTATCCCTCACTCCCTGCTCTTCCCTCTCTGTCTTACACTAAATCCTCTCCAAATATATTATCATAATTAACCATAAGTTAACGGTTACTTAACAAATTACTTTTCCGCAAAAAAATAGCACAATGCAGCTTTGAGATATATATCAAGTCAAGATAATCAGGTTGACAGACGAGTGTAATAACCACTGAGAGGCAGCGACTCCTATTATTGTATACACATATTCATCATCATCATCATCATCATAAACTTATACATGTATCACGGCGCAATAGGACTGATTAAAAACTCCACCGCGGAGCAAGCACAACGCTTGACAGCAAATGTGGAAGACGATGATGATGATGATCAGTTAAGGATCAATTTCTTTCTACGTATATATCTCCATAAGGTCCCCAGTTAATCCACATAAATCATACAAGGAGGCTCTTTGTACAGTGCACGAATAAAATTAATAATACATTACTTCGAGACAGTGCTGTGTGACCTGCTATGTGACCCGCTGTTTGACCTGCTAGGTGACCTGCTATGTGACATGCTAGGTGACCTGCTATGTGACATGCTGTGTGACATGCTAGGTGACATGCTGTGTGACATGCTAGGTGACCTGCTATGTGACATGCTGTGTGACATGCTGTGTGACATGCTAGGTGACCTGCTATGTGACATACTATGTGACATGCTGTGTGACATGCTAAGTGACATGCTGTGTGACATGCTATGTGACATGCTATGTGACATGCTATGTAACATGCTATGTGACATGCTGTGTGACATGCTGTGTGACATGCTATGTGACATGCTATGTGACATGCTGTGTGACATGCTGTGTGACATGCTATGTGACATGCTGTGTGACCTGCTAGGTGACCTGCTATGTGACATGCTGTGTGACATGTTAGGTGACCTGCTATGTGACCTGCTGTGTGACATGCTATGTGACATGCTATGTGATATGCTGTGTGACATGCTAGATGACCTGCTATGTGACATGTTATGTGACCTGCTGTGTGACATTCTATGTGACCTGCTGTGTGACATGCTATGTGACCTGCTGTGTGACATGCTATGTGACATGCTATGTGACCTGCTGTGTGACATGCTATGTGACATGCTGTGACATGCTGTGTGACATGCTAGGTGACCTGCTATGTGAAATGCTATGCGACCTGCTGTGTGACATGCTATGTGACATGCTATGTGACCTGCTGTGTGACCTGCTATGTGACATGCTAGGTGACCTGCTGTGACATGCTATGTGACATGCTAGGTGACCTGCTATGTGACATGCTATGTGACATGCTATGACCTGCTATGTGACATGCTATGTGACATGCTATGTGACATGCTATGTGACATGCTATGTTACCTGCTGTGTGACATGCTATGTGACATGCTATGTGACATGCTGTGTGACATGCTAGGTGACCTGCTATGTGACATGCTAGGTGACATGCTAGGTGACCTGCTGTGTGACATGCCATGTGACATCCTATGTGACCTGCTATGTGACATGCTGTGTGACATGCTAGGTGACCTGCTATGTGACCTGCTATGTTACATGCTATGTGACATGCTATGTGACCTGCTGTGTCACCTGCTATGTGACATGCTATGTGACGTGCTGTGTGACATGATATGTGACCTGCTGTGACATGCTATGTGACATGCTATGTGACCTGCTGTGACATGCTATGTGACATCCTATGTGACATGCTAGGTGACCTTCTATGTGACCTGCTGTGACATGCTATGTGACATGCTATGTGACCTGCTCTGACATACTATGTGACATGCTATGTGACCTGCTGTGACATGCTATGTGACATGCTATGTGACCTGCTGTGACATGCTATGTGACATGCTGTGACATGCTATGTGACATGCTATGTGACATGCTAGGTGACCTGCTAGGTGACCTGCTGTGACATGCTAGGTGACCTGCTATGTGACCTGCTGTGACATGCTATGTGACCTGCTGTGACATGCAGTGACATGCTATGTGACATGCTATGTGACATGCTATGTGACCTGCTGTGTGACCTGCTATGTGACATGCTATGTGACCTGCTGTGACATGCTATGTGACATGCTATGTAACCTGCTGTGACATGCTATGTGACCTGCTGTGTGACCTGCTGTGACATGCTATGTGACATGCTTTGTGACCTGCTGTGACATGCTATGTGACATGCTATGTGACCTGCTGTGACATGCTATGTGACATGCTAGGTGACCTGCTATATGACATGCAGTGACATGCTATGTGACATGCTATGTGACCTGCTGTGTGACCTGCTATGTGACCTGCTATGTGACATGCTATGTGACCTGCTGTGACATGCTATGTGACATGCTATGTGACCTGCTGTGACATGCTATGTGACATGCTATGTGACCTGCTGTGTGACCTGCTATTTGACATGCTATGTGACATGCTATGTGACCTGCTATGTGACATGCTATGTGACCTGCTATGTGACATGCTATGTGACCTGCTATGTGACCGGATGTGACATGCTATGTGACATGCTATGTGACCTGCTGTATGACCTGCTGTGACATGCTATGTGACATGCTATGTGACCTGCAGTGTGACCTGCTATGTGACCTGCTGTGACATGCTATGTGACCTGCTATGTGACATGCTATGTGACCTGCTGTGTGACCTGCTATGTGACATGCTAGGTGACCTGCTATGTGACACGCTATGTGACATGCTAGGTGACATGCTATGTGACATGCTATGTGACATGCTAGGTGACCTGCTATGTGACACGCTATGTGACATGCTGTGTGACATGCTAGGTGACATGCTAGGTGACATGCTATGTGACCTGCTGTGTGACCTGCTATTTGACATGCTAGGTGACCTGCTATGTGACCTGCTATGTGACATGCTATGTGACCTGCTATGTGACATGCTAGGTGACCTGCTATGTGACATGCTATGTGACCTGCTGTGTGACATGCTATGTGACATGCTAGGTGACCTGCTATGTGACATGCTAGGTGACCTGCTGTGACCTGCTATGTGACATGCTATTCGACCTGCTAGGTGACCTGCCATGTGACCTGCTATGGTCTGTGATGTGATAGGGCCACTATATTTTGTAGGCCGAGAACCCGGAGAAATATGTGACCAGTCTGTCCCTCACCGTGGAGAGCAGCAGAATATATTGCACGTATTCGCTTCTTGCGGGCTTCTGTGGCTATTGGACAGTGAAAGCAGCTTCACAATTCCGACACACAGAGCTCGAAATCAGCCGCAGGTGATTTGGATTTGAATATGTGACCGCCTTGCGTCGATTTTCACCATAGTATGTGTGTCGGTTGTTAAGAAAGCAATGACAAACTTTGTGTGTGTGTGTGTGTGCATATTCTATTTACAGGACTTCGCTGTCAATACCAGCATTTTACTGCTGTTGCTGTGTGTCTTGGAAAGTTTACCTTCAGTAGTTTGCCATTTCTTTCTGAACGAACGGTTCCTATACCAACTCGTTAAAACCCAGCGCAACGCGGTCTGAAATGACAAACTACTGAAAGTAAAATTGCCCAGAACATCACAATTGGCCAGGAAATGCTGGAGTTGACTGCCACCCACAAAGTGCCAGTTGGTCTAAAATAATGGCGTAACATCGTATATCCTATACAATACGTCCCGTGTTGTGAAAATAGGTCAGTTGTTCATATTTATGTGGTAAGCTGAAGTAAATATAGCTTTGCACAATTCTCTGCGTTTAGCCAACATTCTTATTACAGCCGCCGGTATTACTCTATTCACAAATTTATTTGTAATTGAATAATAAAATGTGGTGGTTTCTGAGGCGAATGTTGCGAATTCCTTGGACTGTCAGAGTAACTAACAACGATTGCGTGAAATAGACTAATGAATGTGCTCGTAGAACATGATTTACAACAATAAGAAAGAGACCAATAGCTTTCTTTCGTCATGTGATGAGAAGAGAGGCATTGGCGAATATCGTTACAACTGGAATGATCAAGGGGAAGAGAGGCAGAGGCAGACCACTAGAAATGATGCTGGATGGTCTGAGACAGTGGCATGGGGGAATATCATCAGCATTGTTGATTCAAAACAGCAAAGACCGAGATCTATGGAGAGACATGAACGCCTACTCCAGCTGGCAGGGCACTTGATGATGATAAATAAAGTGTGTGTTTGTGAGAAAATACGTGACCTGATTTCTCAAAGCAAAAGATGTCTCTAGCGAAGACAACATCAGTGGGATAAAGGGATCACATACAGGGATCCTGCACGTCAGTAGACGCAAAATACCGGAAGTTGAACAATTTTGGTAATTCCAAGCCCCAGGTACTCGGTCAGCAATCAAGGAATCAGGAAGCAAGCAGACAAGGCGGCCAGGCGAAAAAGTGATATAAGAGATCTACAGTACATCACTGATTTGTTACAATTTTGATATGAAGAAATGGCCACTACGTTATATGAAATAAATTAATATGAGAGTAACACTCCATGGCGATCTCAGTTTGTATAGACGTAATAGAAAAAATCAATAAGTACACACCTATATGTACCTTTGGTATGTGGTGCTAGAACCATATTTTATAGACCAATCGGCAATCGGTGGGTGATATGATTAATATCACACCGGTCGCTTTTACTTGTCACTACAGTTTCTGGTTTCATCGTCAGGCTAGGTCGACCAGGTAAGTTTTAAAAAAAATCCATCTAGATACGAATTCGAAATCATGACCCACGGACTGGCGGGACTGCTTGCTAACCACTGCGGTACCGCTGCTACCTGTTGAACGTACATGGCAAATTTTACTTTACAAATAAAAGATTATACAGCCACAAAAAATTCAACCAAACAAAGTATAAAATTACGTATAGCTATCAAAATCTCCCTGATAAATAATAGAACTAGCTAAATCTCCGTAACAAGCGCCCGATTACTTGGATTACATCTGTCTGGAGAAAGTAGACGGTACACAAATGCATGTTGAAGTTGAGTACACTGACCTCAGAGCATCGTTACTAGATGTGACTCATTTCCTCGACAGAGAAAGGAAGAAGAGGTAGCAATTAATTTATATTAACAACTTTGCCGTGTGATCCATGATTCCAGAGCAAGCTGATTGTTGCCAGAACTGTCATTACTTCGTAGTATTTGGTCATTTGCATTTGTTTCATTATCATCATTTTCCACTTTTCCCGTCAAGCGTAGTGGAGAGGGATAATTTATGGTCAGGCGCCCGATGGATGGCACTGGATTATGTCATTCCGTGTGACCGTACTCTGTCTTTGATGTCGTCAATCCATTGTCTTTATGGGCGCCCTCATGCTCTCGTATCAGGTCTTTTTTGGTGTAGCGCCACTGCGTCACCGCGCAACACTGATGGTGTTGCATTCAAATGAGATGGCCAAATCATTGTATCTTCCGTCTTTCCACGTTTGTGGCACAAGGTGTTAAAAAGATAACATCAATTCTTGCTCTGTCTCGAATGGTTAAATTGGAAACTCTTCTCATGAACTGCATTTCATTAGGTCGGCAAATTTCCAGTTAATCTGCCTGGTTGGTTGTGACACTAGGCCTATGGTACGACGAGGGTCTTGCGAGAGGTGATGTAAACTACCAAGGGTATCCATATAGCTTCTCCTGTTATCATATTTCAGGTAGCACGGGCCTACAGCGGGGCGTCAATTACAGAATATTAGAATCAAAACTGCAGCCTCAACTTTGCTGCGCGTAGGGTATGCAAGTCACCACATCATAAATGAATTCTAGTTTATTATAAACAATTAAGAGGGCGAGACAATAAGTCACACAGTTCTGTGGGATGGCAGGTAAATGTAGTTGGTGTTTTCTACAGGTGTCATTAGGTGACAGCAACATCGAACTTTATATTCACGTTCGTCAGGTGGCACTAGGTGTCTCACGCGTATGCGCAGCGCATAAACAAAATGACGACTGTATATACCGAGTGTGCAACCAAACAGCAACGTGCTGTTGTGCGTTTTTCGTGGGCAAAAGGACTGCCTGCAAAGGACATTCATAAAGAAATGCTTCCTGTGTATGCTGACACATGTTTGTCCTGTAAAGCGGTGCATAGCTGGGTAGAAAAATGTTCTCAAGGACGCTCTAAAATTGCTTGATGAAATCTGATCTGGTCGTCCTGTTGAGATTGCAACAGAAGCATCTGTGCAGCGGGTGGAGGAGATGATTAGAGGTGACAGGCGAGTAACGATAGACTCTGTAGCATCTGCAATAGGGTGCTCACATGGTTCAGCATACAGCATAATGCATGATCGATTGAAATTTCCAGGACTGCTGACTAGAGGAGTGTTGCTTCTTCATGACTAATGCCAGACCACATACGGCTCGATTAACTCAGGAGAAAATTAACCAACTAAGGTGGGAAGTTCTGGAACATCCACCTTACAGCCCCGACTTAGCCCCTAGCGATTTCCACCTTTCTGGTCCACTAAAAACCACCTTGGCGGGAGACATTTCGCGAATGACTGCCGAAGTTGAATATGAAGTGAAAACGTGGTTTAGAAAACAGAGCACGCAGTTCTATGCAGCCGGTTTGGGAGGACTGATAAAACGATGGGATAAGTGCATCAATGTTGGTGGAAATTATGTTGAGAAATAAAGGGACAATGTATGTATACAAATAAACTGGTTTCAAGTTGTTATCATATTTAGTTATTTTTCTACAGCCATTTGTGACTTACTTATTGACTTACCCTCGTATACGTAATGTACCCGTTTTCCACACCTTGAGGTTATATAGGATATAAGGCGCAAGCCACAGACTTTATAGACCGACACGCACTGGATAGGCGATGTGGATAACATCACAATGGCTGCCTTTACGTCTCAAGCCATTTCCTGGTACCAATTTTAACCTGGGTCGACCTGGGAACCCACGTCAATTTTAAGAATCCGCCTCAGTGCGAATTTAAATCCATGATCACGGCAACGTGGACTAGCCACTGGGCTAGCGTCACTCGCAGTTTTGAAAGCACTTTGTACAAACTTGTTGATATGGCAGTAATGAATGGTTACTGGACCGTGATGTATACAGAGCTCTGAGAAAAGGTTTGGCCCTTAGCAGTCTGCCAGAGAAATTCATACCATCATCATATAGCACGCAGATAAGTGTGGGCGGTCTTGTTCCCCATCTCACTCCATCATCAGAGTCTCGTGGCTGGTCCGTGGTCTTGTCCTGCTCATGCTATGTGGCCAAGGCATGTAGATATTTATGTATCGGCTTTCACGTTACTCTTTGCCAGACAATTTTGTCAGTTGTCATTAAGTTTATTTCTATTCATAACTTACCCAGAAAATGTTGACAGCTACGTCCAATTTTCCTTATTAATTTATTGTTATCGTTTCTTTCTTTTAGGACTTTCTCATTCGTTTTTCTGTTCGTACTTGGTATTCTTTGCATTTTGTTAAGAATTTCTATCTTTCTATTTCACTTGGTGTTTCTCAGCTTGTCTGCTTATTGCCCATATTACACATAAATCTAATATTATACATTATGTACTGCACTTCGTTACTCTTTTTTTGTAACTGCAAATAACAGTGTGAATTCACGAATAATGATTTCATATGTGTATGTAAGGAAGTCTGCCACGACTTTCCTTCCTGGCAGACATAATACTGGTCGGTGGCAGTAGCCATTGTCCAGTGTGAAGTCACGAATGATGATTTCATATGTATATGTAAGGAAGTCTGCCACGACTTTCCTTCCTGGCAGACATAATACTGGTCGGTGGCAGTAGCCATTGTCCAGTGTGAAGTCACGAATGATGATTTCATATGTATATGTAAGGAAGTCTGCCACGACTTTCCTTCCTGGCAGACATAATACTGGTCGGTGGCAGTAGCCATTGTCCAGTGTGAAGTCACGAATGATGATTTCATATGTATATGTAAGGAAGTCTGCCACGACTTTCCTTCCTGGCAGACATAATACTGGTCGGTGGCAGTAGCCATTGTCCAAATAAAGAAACCCACCCACTGCCTTCCAATATCAACTTGAGGCCATAGCCAACTATCTGTTGGCTGCTCCGAAACTCAATCCACCTTCAGAGAAAAACTGTAAGGAAATCTCAAATTCAGTACAACAATAAACAATTTAAAATAGAAAACAGTAGTCATAAGGCTCAAACAGAACAAACGAGGAAAGAAAACAAACAATGCTTTTTTTTTTAAATCGTGGTCAAACAGAAAAAAAAAATAATATTGGTATTCTGCACAAAAACATGGAAGAAAACTGGCTAATCAGTATTATGTCCCGGAAACGGAAATACCGTGCCAATAATAACTGTCATGGTGGCTTTGAAGGAACAGTTATGGAAGAAAGTAGCAGGGGTCGACCAGCACGTAGATAGGGCATGAATGTGCACCAGACACAATCAGCGAAGGATCGAGAAACTACGGCGGGCCGTAAAGAGAGCAACATTCTGCTAAAGACTTGTACATGATGATGATGGTGGTAGATGAGCTATAGAAGAGAAAATCAAAGTAACAAGAGTTCACGTGACAAAATATATGTTCTAATATTAACAACCACGTCAATCCCCATCTCCGTTAGCAGCCAAATTGTTATATTGAAAATGACTATGTAACTGAATCACACCAAAGTTCCTCAGCTACAGCCAACTAGAGCTGCCTGTTTCCTATAGTCACCCCCGGCTGTTGTAGCGGGAAATGGAAAAATACACCCCTCCAGCGGTGCCCTAATCAAAGAGCAACGGTGAAGGAGCAAAAGGCATATAATAAATAGGGGGCGGAAATTGAAAGTGTGGTCAATGGGACTTCTTGGTTTTATCTTTGAAACAGAAAAGGGAGTATAAATAATGTAAAGAACACCCTTCCACACCGTGGTGTGTACTGGGTATATGGTTTAAAAACAAAGTACCGTAGCAGGAACTTGAAGTGGGTATTTAAAATGTTAGGACCACCACATCATTGTAGGTCTCAATGCATCTTTGTAGTTTTCAGTGCATCTTTAAAGGTCTCAGTGCATCTCTGTAGGTCTCAGTGCGTCGAGGGATAGGTGGTCAGTCTTTCCTACCGGTAGCGAACGATGAGAGCTGGCATCGAAAACGTGTCCATCCGCGCTCGTGCTTTTGTCAGCGTGCGGGTAAATGGTGCTAGCCCCAAATGTTTATTTGGCACTCGAATATGATATTGTTATTATCATGCCAAAGTAACAAACAAATAAACAAACAAACATCATTGTCTGTATGCGTATTCGAAAATATGACTACAGAAATGGAAGGAAATAATCTGTTTTCCTTTACTTTATATTTTGCTTCGGTATGTTGTCCCTAAGTGTCTGAGAAAAGTTGTCGATTTCAAGCTAGACATCACCTTATCACAGTCAAACTGCAGTATACGGACGGAGTTTTCTCTAGTGCCTAGAACTAATATCACCTGCTCTCGAGACAAGACTACAGATCCATTGCGGCTATCATATCTTCTTGAAGGAGATCGAGTTTCTCTACACTAGTGCATCGAAGGGACATATCTCTAGTGACAATTTATGGATGAGTCCAGACCGAACTAGGCTAAGGTCCCTCTGTACTTATGAATTTGTGTAGCTGAGATACAGATGGTCATTTAAGACTAGATAAGACTCTACAGTTATAAATCCACATAGCTTTATCTCCAAAATGAAGAATGGCAGCAATAGCAATGAATCTCCAACACTGACTTACGCCTTGATTTTGCACTCTGACAGACTACTGTTCGTCTGTCTCTTGGTACTATCTTCCCACTTGTATATTGTCTACCTCTTGCTTGCCTACTGTTATGTAAACATCTAATTATTATGTTTTCGTTGTAGTGTAAACTTATTATAAGAACACCTTTGATTAAGAAGAAGAAAAAAATGACGACATTCTACAATATAAACGAAAACGGGTTCATGAGGAACATAATGTCTGGGAAACTGAAACCCATGTTCTACATCACATGGATTAGAAAGTACAGCAACAGAAGGTATGTTCCTGGGAGACAGTTCATGGGTCGCTCAACGCGACGGTAGGCACAGAACATTGAAGACACATGTACATGCATGGGGCACGGGAGCTACCGAAAGACGAAGACACTCCGGCGAGCCGTGAATGGACGACGTTCTGAAAAGACCCTTGAACAATATATCCTGCATGACATAAAGGCCAGAAACAACCCATTGTTTTCAACAATATGATCTGCATGATAGAGGCATGAAACAACCCATTTTTTTCAACAATATGTTCTGCATGACATAAAGGCCAGAAATAACCCATGGTTTTCGAGAATATGTATAGCATGGCATAAAAGTCAGAAACCATCCATGGTTTTCAACAGTATGTCCTGCGTGACATGAAGGCCAGAAACCACCCATGATTTTCAATAATATATTCTGTCTGACATAAAGGTAAGAAACCAACTATGATTTTCTACAATATGTCTGCATGAATAAAGGCCAGAAACAACCTATGGGTTTCGAGAATATGTCCTGCATGACATAAAGGCTGAAACCACCCATGATCTTAAACAATATGTCCTGCATGACATTAAGGTAAGGAACCAGCCATGATTTTCATCGATATGTCCTGCATGACATAAAGGTCAGAAACCATCCATGATTTCGACAATATATCCTGCGTGACATAAAGGCCAGAAACCACCCATCATTTTCAGCAATATGCCCTGCATAACATAAAGGTAAGAAACCATCCATGACTTTAAACGATATATCCTGCGTGACATAAAGGCCAGAAACCACTCATCGTTTTCAGCAATATGCCCTGCATAACATAAAGGTAAGAAACCATCCATGACTTTAAACGATATATCCTGCGTGACATAAAGGCCAGAAACCACTCATCATTTTCAGCAATATGCCCTGCATAACATAAAGGTAAGAAACCATCCATGACTTTAAACGATATATCCTGCGTGACATAAAGGCCAGAAACCACTCATCATTTTCAGCAATATGCCCTGCATAACATAAAGGTAAGAAACCATCCATGACTTTAAACGATATATCCTGCGTGACATAAAGGTCAGAAACCACCCATGATTTTAAACGATATATCCTGCGTGACATAAAGGTAAGAAACCACAGCAGTGATGAAGAAACACAACACCTTTACGATGAAATAGAAATGGCGATGGCTCAGATTGGATCATAAGAAATAAAAATAATACTTGGAGATTTTAATGTATTTTTGTGTATTCAATCCTTTTCTGTGTAATTAGTCAAGTTATTTTGATATTGTAAAACATTTATAGTTTAGATATTGAGTAGCCTGATCTCATCTCATCTCATCATGTTCCTCTTGTACCTTGCGATGTCGAGGTGAAGTATAAACATCGTGAGAGTGCCCGATTATGGGCTTCGTATATCGATATTCCAATGGACTCTGCTATTCCCTCCGTCCGACGTTTACATGGTCGGCCTCTTCCTCTGTTTCCATCTGGTCTGTACAGCATTGCTTGTTGTGGTATGCTGTTGACTGGTAGCCTACTTGCATGGCCAAACCATTTGACTCGCTGATTTCTAATAAAATCTAGTGCTGCTTTAACCCCCACTTTAGTTTTGATTTCTTCATTTCTGATCTTATCTCTTCTTGATACGTTGAGTATTCTTCTCAGGAACCTCATTTCTGTTGTTGTGATTTTTCTTTTCTCTTTTTCTGTCATTGTCCAGGTTTGGCATTGGTAGCAAATGTAACAGTAAGGGAGGAGTACTGGGGTATTATTAGAATCTAGTGGGAAACAGATACAGCACGATTGAGCATCAAGTCTGAAAGGGAGAGAGATGCTCAATCGTGACGTATTGGGTTGGCAAGGGCAGTTAAGATCCGGCCTTTGTCTTGAGTGGAGGAGAACATCGAACCTTTGTCATCTTATACCAATAAAAGTTATATCAACAAGAAAACAACATGCCTTCGTGTTCTTATACACTGGTATAGGATGCGAAATGCTGCCGTTTAACCAGGATACTGAATTGGGCCGTCCCGGCTACCACGCGAAGTACTAAGAAACTTTCAAAGAATGCCTAAACCAGAAGGTATTTAACGTTTTCTCAGTTCGGTTTTATCAAGGTCGGGAGACGCTGGTTGTTGTTTCAGGGAAAGGATGTCCAGTAAAATGCTGTAATCAGTGCAGTAATCAGCAAATAAAGAGGCTCGAAGGCTGTGATAACCCTGAGCAAATAATTACTCAATCATGTAAAATTATAGAACTTTAACCTCATCAAAGGGCCTCCTAGAGCCGTTGATTGAACTTTAACCTCATCAAAGGGCCTCCTAGAGCCGTTGATTGAACTTTAACCTCATCAAAGGGCCTCCTAGAGCCGTTGATTGAACTTTAACCTCATCAAAGGGCTTTCCAGAGCTGTAGTCTGAACTTTAACATCATCAAAGGGCTTTCCAGAGCCGTAGTATGAACTTTAACGTTACCAAAGGGTTTTCCGGAGACGTTGTCGGAACTTTAACGTTATCCACGGGCTGGTCCTAGTCGTTGTCTGAACTTCAGCCTTCAGCGTTATCAAAAAGGCTTCCCATAGCCGCGATCCGAACTCTGGAGTTTCAAAAAAAAAAAGTTACCATAACCTAACTTTTGCTAATTTCAAATCGCCAGCCACTTACGTTATCGCTATCTCAAAACGTCGATGATGTACCCCACCCGGGGTGAAAACAAAGGTTACAAGACTCAGATGGGACCCAACCAGGGGTTGAAGATAATCCCGGCATCCCTAGAGAAGTGACGTAATTACCTGAGAGAAGAGACAGACTACCTGAACTCCGCGACTGATTTTTCAGCTGAGATGGGCTCCTGGCGATCGAGCGAAATTTGAGGCTGAGGCGAGGAAGGTACGGGCTTGAGCCAGAAACTAACTGTGCATTTCTATAATAAGTGAGTGTATTACTTAAATTGAGAAGTTAAAATTGTGTGGTACTCAGACCCAGAAACTAACTGTGCATTTCTATAATAAGTGAGTGTATTACTTAAATTAAGAAGTTAAAATTGTGTGGTACTCAAACCCAGAAAATAACTGTGGTTGTCTATAATAAGTGAGAGTATTCCTTAAATTAAGAAGTTGAAATTGTGTAGTTCTTTGCTTGCTTTGTATCAGTATTTTTCAGCATGGCGGAACAGGACACCTTAGCACAGGTTTTGACAGGCGTGGGAACAGCAGTAGGTCGACTTAATATGGTGATTAAACAACAAGGGATGGCAACAGAAATTGTGAAGTTTAGTGGACAGGCCAGAGACTATAAGAAATGGGTCACTTCCATAGAAAAATATGCCTATTTGATCTCAGCAACAGATGAAGAAAAAATGAGACTGGCTTATCAGACGGCAACGGAACCAGTTTCGGATCATATAAGAAGAAAATTAGAGGCTAGAGTAGATGAGACGTGGGAACAATTCAAAGAAGACCTAGCAAGGAAATATGCAGAAATAACGGATCCACAACATGCGTTTTCGGTGTTGAGGCAGGCTAAACAAAATAACGGAGAGACGGTACAATTGTTTAGCGATAGATTGATTAACCTGGCTGAAGAAGCATTCTTAGGACAGAATGTACGAGGGGAGGAGGTGGAAAGGATGTTAGTAGGGATTTTTGTAGATGGCATCAAATCTGATGGTTTGAAACTTAAGCTGATGAGGGAAAACCCTGAGAGGTTATCACAAGCGGTGGATATCGCGGTACAAGAGGAAAATTTGAGACGAAGGTTTAGATTAAGAACAGGACGAGAAGTGGGAAGTAATCGAGACGACAGAGTTGAGGAACCTATGGAAATAGGACAAACAAGATTCGGATGGAATAGGAGAGGCGGTATACAAACGTTACAAGGTAGAAATAGGAGTGATTATGTTGAAAGAAGAAATGTGAGATACCCTACAAGTGAGACAGTGGGAAACACAAATAACACAAATATTGTCTGTTGGGTTTGTGGTCAACGGGGACATGTTTCTCGTTTTTGTAATAACAGGCGTGTCCAGTCGAATACACAGGGTAGACATGACAATAATAGGGTGAGTAGGAATGTTGTTGATGGACACAGGAATTTTACAGGTACAAGAACACAGGAAAATCGGCGCCCTACCTATTAGACAGGACCTATGATAGGAGGGTAAATAATAAGGTCCCAAGGGTTAGAGAATATGTTAATAACAGGTATAATAGATCGAACAGAGAATATTTTCAACTAGATGAAGTCAAGAAATTTATAGAAGATAAAACAGATTATAGCTCTTGTATATTAGAAATAGGAAAGTATAGAGTTCGTACATTAATTGATTCGGGAGCTCAAGTTAGTGTAGTAAAAGAAAGTTTTTTATACAAAATAGTAAGAAATTGTAGAGTATTTAAGAGTCATAATAATTTACACTCTGTTACTGGACAGAATTTACAAGTAATTGGACAAACAATGATAAATTTTAAGTTAGGAGGGATCAACATAAGACACCTTTTTCATGTAGTGAGGGGTTTAAATAGAAACATGTTAATAGGGAGAGATTTTTTGATAAAAAATGGAGTAAGACTTTTTTATGATTTACATAAGTTAAAATTCAGAGACGTATATATAGATATGGAAGAAGATATGCATATATCAGCACTAGTTAGAGTTAAAATGACAACGACGTTAAAACCACAGTCGGTTAATTTGATACAAGCGAAGCTGAAGAGAAACCCATATTATGTGGAAGGAAACACAGTCAGAATCACTGAGTTACAAGAGGAAATAATTGATGAGCCTGGTTTGGAAGTTCCAGATGGAATAATAGAGTTGGATAAACACTTAACCTTTCCAGTAATGGTTATCAACAACACAGGTAGAGAAATCAAGTTATACAGAGGATGTGTGATAGCCAAATTAGATCATAACATTAGTGACATATTGGCAACGGATAGAGCAGAAGTGTCGGGAACAAGTTATTTGGAAACTTCTAGTGAAAGGGGAAATGACAGACGCGGACACAGAAGAAGAGGGAACGTCAGAATGGATGAATTGATCCATCCATCCAGAAGAAATAAAGCCCATATACATTCACTAGACAAAATAACAAGGGAACAAGAATTGTTGTCACAGTTAAAAGCTTCGCCAGAAAATAAGGAAGTGTTGGAACAATTTATAAAGCAAAATCAGGATGTGTTTGCGGTTAATGATTTAGAATTGGGAAAGACGCGAACAGTTACAATGGAAATAGACACGGGAGATCATCCACCAATAAGTTTAAAACCATATAGAACTCCATTAAGAAACAGAGAAATCGTGGAAAAGGCAATAGAAGAGATGCTGAAAGCAGGAATAATAAAAAGGTCGAAGTCTGAATGGTCGTCTCCGGTTGTCATCGTGGCCAAACCTGATGGTACGAGTCGCTTCTGCTGTGATTACAGAGCGTTAAACAAAATTACCAAGAATGTAGCATACCCACTGCCAGTAATTGATGATATTTTGGGGCTGCTTAATGGCTCTACATATTTTACAACGCTGGACGCAAGGTCAGGATTTTGGTGTATTCCGATGTCAGAAGACGCACAAAAGAAAAGCGCCTTTTGTACCCATATGGGCTCGTACGAATTCTTACGAATGCCTTTTGGTGTAAAAACTGCACCCTCTCATTATATGCTCTTAATTAATGAAGTTTTAGAAGGTATGCAAAAGTTCGCTCTAGCCTATATAGACGATATATTGATATATACAAAAGGAAATGTGGAGGATCATTTGAAACATATTAGACTAGTGTTTGACAGGTTAAGAAAGCATGATGTGAAGTTAAAGCTTAGTAAATGCCAATTTTTAAAGACAGAAACAAAATATTTGGGGTATATTATAAATAGAGAAGGTATAAAACCAGACCAGGACAAGATAAAGGTTATTAAAGAGTTACCTGCTCCAACTAACGTTAAGGAAGTACGCGCTTTTATAGGAACATGTGCGTATTACAGGCGGTTTGTTCCAGCGTTTTCAAGGATAGCTGAACCTATTACAAACTTAACAGGCAAGTACGCTAGGTTTAAGTGGGATGATGAATGTCAAAAAGCGTTCGACTATTTAAAAAACAGCTTAACACTGGTACCACTGTTGACGCATCCAGACTTAAACAAACAATTGATACTGTACACAGATGCTTCGGACAATGCAGTAGGAGCATGTTTGGTACAACCATATGAAGGAAAAGAATCTGGAATACCAGGGGTTAAAAATGAAAGGCCTATCTACTTCTTGTCGCATAAACTTAGTAGATCACAAAGAAAATGGACGACTATTGAGAAGGAGGCTTACGCGATTCATTACGCTCTTCAAAAACTAAATTACTACTTACATAACGCAAATTTTGTTATTAGAACTGACCACATGCCTTTAAAGTCTTTTCTAGAAGCTCCAGTGCAGAACAGGAAAATACAGACGTGGGCATTGAATCTACAGGGGTACAACGCGGTAATTGAGTACATACCAGGTAGGATAAATACATGCGCCGATTTATTGTCTAGAATTCCATATCCACAGTCATCAGAAGATACAGAAGAGGAAGCAGCTGAACCAGAGATAGACGACCGAAATTGGCAAGTAAATATTCTAGATTCTGCTATAATAAATAGGGAAGAATTTGATAGTCTACCATCGGATCAAGAGTCTGAACATAGAGAAGAAGACCTACAGTTAGCACAATTTAATATGAAAGAAGAGCAAGATTTGGACCCAAGAGTCATACAAATAAAAGAAAAATTACGAGAAACAGAAGATAACAAATATAAAAGGAATTATTTGGTTTTACAAGAGGATGGACAGTTATACTATATGTGTGAAAGGAACGAACAGCTAAGGAAATATATTCCAAAGCATTTGGAAAATGAACTTTTAAAAGCATATCACGATGAAAACGGACATCTCGGTAGAGACAAATTGGTGAAAGCACTTACAAGTAAATATTATTGGCCAAACTTGTTTAAATCTACATGTAAATATGTAGATACGTGTGAAAAATGCAGATTAAGGAACATGAAAACAATAAAGTCTCCCTTACAAGACACAGATATTCCTCACTTCCCAATGCAAAAGATTAGTTTAGATATATCGGGTCCACACCCCAGGACATTATCAGGAAATGTGTATTTAATTCATATAGTAGACGTCTACAGTCTTTGGCCGGAGGTTTATGCAATCCCAGATAAGAGCGCGGATACTGTCATTAATATTTTTTTACAAGAGTTCGTACCAAGGTTTAGTTGCCCACAAAGTATACTTACAGATAATGGTAGAGAGTTTGTAAATAAAAAATTCGAAAAGTTATTAAAAGATTTAAATATAAGACATATAAAGACCTCATTTTATAGACCTTCTTCAAATGCGAAAAACGAGCGTCAACATCGGACGTTATACGACATTTTGGCAAAGATTATTGATGAACATGAAAGAGATTGGGATTTATTTTTGGGACCTGCCCTTAGCGCCATTCGTACAAATCAAAATGAGAGCACGGGTTTTTCACCATTTTATTTATTGCACGATAGGGAACCAATACTTC
The DNA here is from genome assembly GCA_014155875.1 of Cepaea nemoralis. Taxonomy (NCBI): domain Eukaryota; kingdom Metazoa; phylum Mollusca; class Gastropoda; order Stylommatophora; family Helicidae; genus Cepaea; species Cepaea nemoralis. Next base: position 187,540 of record JACEFZ010002256.1, read on the forward strand.
CTATAGATAATCTATTAAAACCTAGACGGAAATATATGGGTGAAGAATTTCAAGAGACCATAATACAGGAAATGCATAAGGCACATGTAAGATTAAGGAATAATATAATTAAAGCTAGGGAAAGACAGAAAAAGTACAAAAATGTAAATACAAAATTACAGGAGTTTAAGGTAGGTGATAGAGTTTATTACAAGAAGCATAGAAGAAACTCTAAGTTTGATGCTCGTTGGATTCCAGGGTATTACGTTTTGGAAAAACTAGGTAATGTATCGTATATTATAAAGAACCAGGTCACAGCACATATAGCAAGGGCACACGTTGAACACTTAAGAAGAGATGAAGATGAGATAGAAAATAATAATTATAATAATAATTATTATTCGGATGCGAAATTTTTGGATGAGCAGGTTGTTAGAGGAGCTACAGTAACCCCAGGTCTTAGAAAGGAACCAACACAAAATCAGTCGCTGGCAAATCCAAGTTACGAAGATACTCAAGAACAGACAATTCCGAAAACAATGGAAGAAGAAAAGGTGAATGAAACTCATTATGATAGTATGGAAGAAGAAATAAGTGCTCCATTTAAAAATACTAGACAAGCAACGAAAAGAAGAATGGACAATCAAAGAGATAAAGAAGTGAAAAGACAGAGGAGAATTAGAGATTATTCAACAAGCGGAGAGGATATGCCTCTACTAGAAAGATCCTTAAGAAATAGTGATCGACAAATTAGGTGGGATGTTGAACGGAAGAGATTAGCGGCAGCTAAAGAGAGACATACAGACGAAGAAGAAGAAATGGATGAAAAGTCAGAGTCAAGTAGTAGTATGGAAGAAACTAATAAGTTATACGAAGAAGAAGATATTGACGTAGAATTGGCACTTATTCAAAGAAACTTGGACTTGTTGAAGAAGCGGAAAAAAACGTAGGAGATAGGACATTTGAGAGTACTGCAGATGGCAGGAGTTAACGGTGGAAGTAGTCTTGAGGTATTGGTACAATGGGTGAAGGTATTTTTCGTCACTACTAGAAATGCCGTGTTTAACGATAAAGGTTAACAAGTGATGACTGCTCCAAGGTAAACCAGATCACAAGTGTGTTGATAAGTAGAGGTTGGCTACTACATTGAGTTCATATTGGATTAGTGGCCACATTACAAATGAAAAAAAAAAGGATTCAACATGGAGTTTACGGTGCTTACTTCAGAGGTTATTCCGGATGTTATGTGCTGTTAGGAGTTAGGAGAAAATAAGTGGTTACTGATTTGGTTATGTAAATAGAACAGGTGTGATTCTAATAAGTAATTAGTCTGTAGTTAACAGAATTACGGATGGACAGTGAAATGTTTAGTTTTCTTGGTCATAGAAATACTGGAATGACCTGTATAAATAGATATCCGTTATTTTACTTAGTAAGAGAGGCCAATGTTAGTGGGCCACTATACGTAGTAAATTGAAGGGAGTTGTATTTTTTTGAAAACCTTCTCTTTAGCGAGAAGACAATTGTTTTATTGCCTCATGTATAATGTTTTTTTTGCTTGATTTGGTCCTGTAAAATTATTGTTATTATTTTAGAATAGGGTTATTGTGTTCGTAGACTTTTATGTGTAAACTACTGGTCCGTAAAAGAGACCAGTAGTAGTAGGTAAAAATAGATTAGGATGTATGTTGTATTATATTAATCATCGTCACCATCATCATCACTATCATCATCATACTTTTAGTTGAGTTGCGGGGAAACATAAATGATTGTTACAAAAATTTGGGGGGGATTTGATGTCCTGTTGTGATTTTATTTCGCTGTTTTGTGTGTTAAATAGTAGTTAATTAAGTTATGTTTAAATACAGGGTTTTGTCTAGAATAAAGAAAATACAGGGGGCTTTAATTATGACCCTTCGTTCAGAAAAGAGTTAATAAAACTACGGGGAGCTAATAGAGAGACACATTCTCTTTGTGAAGAGTAAGTTCATTTGTGGCTAATGAGGGTGATATGCTTATGAAGTGCTGGAAGCATAAGACGAGATTACTACACAAGTAAAATGCTTATGGGAAACTTTAGAGATACACTAAAGTAAGCATTCATTAGAAATATATGGGATTAGAAGCCACATGGGAGGAGAAAAGATTAATGAATATAGCAGTAGAATAAAAGAGGGGAAAGTTTTGAACAGGGTTTCCGGGGGGTCAGAAGAACCATGATATACACGAGAATGCTGGGTTATAGAAGAATAAGAAAATTACCCCAGAAAGTAAACATGAATTGGATCCATGTTTGACTAGACACTGTGGATAACAGTACAATAATAAAGGGGTGTTTGTGGGTCCGTAATAAAGGGACTGAGATAAAGTTGATTGCAAGCAGTCACAGACATGAGTGGTTATTTTTGCTGCTGTAGATTACGGCATGAATTATGAATTGAGAGGTGGAAGATTTTAGAGAGGCATTGGGTTACATGGCCTGGGTAGGATGTAAATGTTTATCCCTTTGGGTGTATTAAGCTTCAGAGATAGAGTAATAAGTGGGTTGCTAAAGTAATGTATATAGTGGTGTTGTGTTTGTGTTGGTTGGCATTTGAGGGGAGATTTCAAGGTTGCTGGGTTGCTGTTGATAACGGCGTAAGTGGAGCATTTTAGTAGATGTGCCCATGGGAAATGGACATTAAGAGAGAACCTGAGGTATTGGAGAAGATTATTTATACGAGGTGATGAGGTTATGTGAGGTGTTGTGTATAATGTTGGAGGAGGTCTTAAGGGATAATAGACCCCTTTTAATTGTGTCTTCGGGATGTGTTTTGTGGTTTACATTACAATGTGAGATTGAGATAAGGTAGTGTCTGACACTTAGAAGTGAAGAATATTTTTGGGATGATGGTTGGATAGCAGCGTAAACGGTTACCATAATGAGTGGTACTGGGGGAGATAAAATTGGTATAGACTTTATTACATAAAGTCTCAAAGAACATAGGGGTGTAAAGGGGTGTGTGAGTTAGGTGAATGTTGTTTTTTTTTGAAAGAGTTCTATTTCTTCTTTTAAATTCCGGTGGCCACCGATTCTTTGTCTTCCTATCGTGTGAAAGTAATTTCAGGTTAGTTGAAAGTGGGGGATTAGTAGCGTTGGTGATAAAAGTGAGTTGGCGTTAGGGTTTGAAATTTTAAGCAGGTTACTTATGAAGAGAAGAAGGAGTATTTAAGAAGACGTGTTATGATGTTATGATGTATTATATAAAGTTGAAATTGAAATGTTATTAAAGATATGTAAATATGTTATGGTTGGTTGAAGAGCCAGAAACGAAGAAGAAGAGGGTTGACTATATAGCAAGGGAAAAAGTTAAAGAAATTGAATATTCATTTAAGTTAAAATTGGTTTGGGGAAGATTGTGAGAAGTAGTGAAAAAAAGAGGGAATAGAGTATGGGGATTAGGAGTAAAGATTTTTCCTTTATAAGGAAAATTCTTATTTCAACATGGGGAGGTGTAACAGTAAGGGAGGAGTACTGGGGTATTATTAGAATCTAGTGGGAAACAGATAAAGCACGATTGAGCATCAAGTCTGAAAGGGAGAGAGATGCTCAATCGTGACGTATTGGGTTGGCAAGGGCAGTTAAGATCCGGCCTTGGTCTTGAGTGGAGGAGAACATCGAACCTTTGTCATCTTATACCAATAAACGTTTGTCAACAAGAAAACAACATGCCTTCGTGTTCTTATACACTGGTATACAAAGAGTTGGTAGGAAGATTGTGTTGTAAAGTGCTTTCTTAGTAGTTATTGATACATGTTTGTTCTTTAGTATTGGTGCCATTTGTCCAATGAGTTGATTTGCCTTATTGCACCTATTTTCGATTTCGTCTTCTGATCTGCCATTTGATGGTATTATACTTCCAAGGTACTTGAAACTCTTTACTTGTTTCAAGGGATGTTCGTTTAGGTGAATTGTTGTTGTTTGTTCTTCTTTAGTTAGGTCATTACCTCTGTTTTGCTTGTGATAATTTTCATGTTATGTTCCCTACACATTTCGTTTAGACTATTCATGTGGTCTTGTAATTCAGCTTCTGATTTTGCTATTTGTGCATAGTCGTCCGCAAACAGGAGTTCTCTAATGGTTAGATTTGCAGATGGTTCTTCTTCTGTGTTCTCGTCATGCGGTATTCCTTGTTTAAATATTTGATATTAGGGTAATGACGGCTGCTCTGAATATATTGGTTTTTAATTCCCTATATCTTTTTCTAAAGTTTTGAGCTATTGATATAACCAGAACCCCACATATTCAAGACTGGTCAACAGTCTATCAAATTAAATCTTAACATAAAATAGCAATAGGGGAAAACTATATATATATATATATATATATATATATATATATATATATATATATATATATATATATATATATATATATAGTATGTCTTTCTAGAATGTAAAGGAAGTTACTGTACTTCTATAGCAGCTACTGTAACAAACAAATATTAATCCACATTCACCAAAGTGATACCCCACAACGTCTAACCATCCTGTTACTGCAATTATATTTCCCCCGCTAATGAGATTTATAAACACAGAGCTCAGGATTTGGCATTGATGAACACATCATTACGATAACTAGAGTCTTACTGCCCTCATACGATGCTTGGCTCTTTCCTCGATATCGCGAACAGAACCATGTTTGAAAGAGGGATTAGACAAGGATCAGACATTCTCGTCAATGTTCTTGTGGCACAGAACATCTTGGAATTCACTTTATACAAATTTATTTTCACATTGCGAACGTTTTCTTGCACTTTTATCTCCTATTAATGCTCTACTACAAGCCTAAGGACCAGCAAGCATGTATTAGGAATTCGATTGTTCTTTCAATACGCAATTACTTATTCAACAGGACATTATTTGTTCATGTTTGCTACAAATAGAGTTTCCAGTTTATATATATATATATATATATATATATTATATATATATATATATATATATATATATATGCATGAAGCTTCATCATAGGGGTTCATATTTCATTGCTCAAGAAACAATAAAATGCGTTTAAATATTGTTATTAGTTCTGATATAGCAGTTAATATACGAATAATACAGCTATAAAACAAATTACCCAATTTTTGTCAAAGGTATTAGTAATTTCAGATGACATTATGCCTAATTAATTACCTACATACCTACCTACTCACATATCTAACTGCCCGCCTACCTACCTACTATTCAAAATCTCACTGTCCATCTGTCTATCAATCTGCCAGTGTGTCGTATGTCTGTCAGCCTGCCTGCCTTCCTGCCTGCCTACCTACCTACCTATCTACCTGCCTGCCTGCCTGCCTGCCTGCCTGCCAGCCTGCCTCTCTGCCTGCCTAGCTGTCTGCCTGCTTGCACCTATCTGTCTTTCTGTTTGTCTATCTGTCTGTCTATCTGTCGTGTTTGTGTACATTACCTGCCTGTCTATTTAATTACCAATAGCGTATCCATTCATTAATGTGTCTGGCTCTCTATCCGTCTATGTATTCAACTATCAATCTTTCTGCCTTTGTGTCTGATTATTAGTCTATATGTCTATATATCTTCTGCATCCTAAAGTGAATCTGTCCACCTCTCTCTCTCTCTCTCTCTCTCTCTCTCTCTCTCTCTTCTTCTCCATCTAATCCCATCCTTCTCCCCTTCACGCTCTCCCTCCCCCCTCTTTCTCTCACTCTCTCTAGCTCACGTTTGCAAAAGCTATAGTTGAACGGTATGAATAGACTTCGCTTTGCTTGTTAAGTCAAGTATCGAAAAACCCTCGTCACACATATTTTCTTTGACTCATTTATATTTAAATTTCAGTTGACCAGGCGAGCATTAGCACACACCATTTCTGTACTTCATGCTCGCAAGAAAGTATCTTTATTGACCAATGTCAAATTCCGCACATGCCACTGGGGTTTGCTTGATTTACTGACGGCAAGAGAGTCCAGATTTAGATAAATAGAAAAACAGATCCAAGATAATAAACCTAGTTCTGCTTTCTGTAAAAGGATTTCGCGGGAATGATTTCCAATGGAGACTCACCTCCAACTAAAGAATCCTTGTATCTGATGAAAAGCTGTAGAATTGATCCATCAGTTCCCACATACGTCTGAGAGTACGTGAGAGCAGACGCACTTGCGCACACATACACAAGATTGAGTTATTCATTCATTTACTACATAAAATCATTGGAGTCTTCGTGGCAAAGTGGTCAAGCCGTTTAACTCGGGCTCCGAAGGTTGTGGGTTCGATTCCGGGCCGCGTCCTTCGGTTCACGAGTTAAATATTTCGGAGACTCCCGTGGGTCGCGCTGCGGAAAGAGACCGAGCCATATGGGATAAAACCCGGTGCAATGAAGTCGACCCTGTCGACTTTTAAGCGACTTTTTAGAAAGTCTCAGATTTCCTACTATGTAGATACGAAGACTAGATAGTTTCAATTATGTAATGAAGTATGGCGTAAAGAGTAAATTTTATAGATTACATTATAATCTATAGTTGGTTAAACAAGCAGTGCAAAATAATTGAATTAAATTCTGTGAAAGATACAAAAACTATGCACAGACAAATAAGTGAGCACACAGGAAGAAAAATAAGAGTAAACACGGGTTGTTTGAAATAAAGATAACAGGAACGATATTATTGGAGGAGGAGGCGATAATGAAGAGGTGGAATGAGTATATTAGGGAATTATATGATGGTGGAGAAAGGGAAGAATTAACAGAAGAAAGTAACTTAGAAGGTCCACCTATTGCAAAAGTAGAAGTCGCTGACGCTGTCAAACATATGAAGAAAGGAAACACACCTGGGCCAAATGGAATCACAATAGAAGAATTAGAAATACTGGGAGAATTTGGAGTAGATATGTTAACAAAAATGTTGAATGATATTTACAGAAGTAGTGGATATTTACCGAGTGATATTCTGAAATCTGTATTTATTGTATGGAGGGTGGCGTTGAGGAATATCAGCAGCAGAGTTAACCCAGAACACCAATGAGCGAGATATTTATAGAGACTAGAACGCCTACCACATCTGGTATGGCACTTGATGATGATGACATTTTAATCTGTAGGCAACATAATTATTTATGAACATCATGCATACGTCTAATCAATTCTAGGAGTAGTTATGTTTGGAACTCATCCACACATTCCGCATCCAAGATGGCGACATATAGGGTTTATGAAGGAAATATTTGCCGAGTGGGTATTTTTGGGAAAATTGCCGACTGGGTAAAGAAATTTTCTTGGCGGTAGCTGTCTGGTGGGAAGGCAAAATCTGTGGGTTGTTTTCTGTAAAAGTAATTAAGGTATTTTTAGTTGGTTGGTTCTGTAAAAGTAATTAGTGTATGAGGGGTGGTTGAAGGGATGTAAGTTATATATTTTGGTTAGAAAGGAGTATATGAATGTGGTGTTATACAACTATGAGTGGCGAGATAGTGAAAGCGGTATAAACTGCCAAGGGCGGGTGTGAGGGTGTGTATGGTCTCTGCCAGTGAAAATAAGACAGTGGTGATTAGGCGGGGATGATGGGTAAGAGGTGGGGTGTAATTAAAACGAGGGTTCCAACCACATGTATATTTACAAATGTTGGTACCAAGTGTGATAGTAGTGTCTTAGTGAAAGTAAAGAGGTGGGATGTAGCTTATTCACTACCATCATTCACAAAAGAAATCTTATAAAGTAATGGATATGTTGTATGATAAGGGGTGGGTATTAGTAGTAGATATAGCGGTGGTCATAAATGTAATAAGATAAGAGGTGTAGAGGGTCACTATCAACTGAAGAAAAGTAAAGAGGGTTGATTATCATTAGGTGATAAGAAGTGTAGAGGGTCAGTATAATCTGAAAAAGTAAAGATGGTCGTAGGAGTCTGGGGCTCGAACCAGTGTTAGACTATTGATGAGGATCAAGAAGTGGTCGCGTTTTGTGAGTCTGGGAGTCGATCAGGTGTTAGACCAACAACTATTGGTGATGATCAAAGGTTGGTCACACACTGGTCAAGCAGTGGTCAAGTAATGGTCAAGTGGCTCAAGTGAGGAAATTTTAGGGAAAAGTGATTGTAATGATATGGTGATGGTTAAAGGGTGGTAAATTAGTGGTCAAGCAGTGGTCAAGTGGTCGAGTGACCACTTAAATTGTAGAGGACGATGTGCCTAAGATAATGGTAGTGGTTAAAGTGATCAATGACGTGGTCAAGCAGTGGTCAAGTGGTCAAGTGATCACTTAAATTGTAGGGGAAAATACGTATAGTGCAATGGTGATGGGTAAAGTGAGGAGGAAGCAGTAGTAGTGATAATAGTACTACCAATATTACCGACAAGAATATTAGCTGGTGCGTTATTAGAGATACAAGTCTCTTTTTTTGTGGGGTGTGTAAAAATCATACAAAGAGGGTCATACAAACACAAAGACAACCATACATAGACAACCCATACCATTACTACTGTCATCACAACTATACACAAGTACACACAGACACACTTGTACATACAGACCTACATCATCACAACTATACACACGTACACACCCATAATCAATTACACAAATACACACCTACTACAAACTCAAAGACACACACCGATACCATTACTACTGTCATCACAAGTACAACCAGACACATCCATACACATTTGATACACTTGTACATACAGACCTACAAGCACAAAGACACAACCATACCATTACTACTGGTACCACAACCAGTACAGATACACTCACCCATAAACAAATCGTGGCCCTACAAGCATATCACAAACCACATACCCTTTTTGGTAAAGAACGCGGATGTCCGAGACAGCCCCTACGTCATCAACGCCATATGCAAAAGTCATTAAGTGGTAGCATGAGTCATCGGTTTGTAGGGAAGCAGGCGGGCGTGAGAATACCTTGTATAACTGCCACGTCAGCTATGTAGGGTGCAGACCCAGTGTATAAAATAGACGGCGTCTCTTGTGAGCTCAGTACCAGTTCACGTGCTGACTTGGGTATATACAGAGTTATTTTTTAAATCAGGCTGGTGTGAGCATTGTTCGTGTAGTAAGCAGATATTGTTCACGTAGTGACTTGGCTAGCTACAGCAGTGAAACTTGGTGTGTTCCTTATTCGTTTCGTCGGCATCTGATAAAACAGTGAAACATATATTGTATACATCAGAACTTTTTGGGTCTGTATAAAAGTGAAAGTGTGACTTAAGACCAGTTTATCAATATGACCACCAGATCTACTTTCACTGTGTTCAGTGTGTGACAAAACCTATTGTGATAACTATAGCCTTAATCGTCACATTCGGACCATTCACACTGAGAACCACCAGAAATACCCCTGTCAGTTATGTGATAAGGTGTATAATACGAATGATGGCCTACAAAAACACAAACGAATACGTCATAACCGGCCTATGGATACATCAGAACCAGAGACAACACCACCAACAACCTCGACGACACCACCAACTGAAACCAATATAACTAACAGTCAGATACAACCAGACGAGAATATTCTTGAACAACTGGTAGAAGACGAAGTGACCATCTTAGCAGCCGGGGAACCAGAGACACTACACATCCTTCCATCGGATATTCAACAAATATATAGAGAAAATTGGGAAGCTATCAGGACACATCACAAGATTAACAAGTATTTATCGACATACACCTTCTTTATTAGCCCGGAGATACAATACCCTATCAAATGGACAGATACGTTGTATAAGATTTTCAATGCTCAAATTAGTCGCTTTAAGATCAACTTTAGCTTTCATCTAGTGTTACGACTTAGAGGAACACAAGATCTTAGATTCTATCATGCATCATTTAACAATTCTTCTGTTTTAGAATTTCCAGCGCTAATAAATAACAGACACGACTTTGACGCCTTCCTTACATCAGTACACGAACATGACATTCATTCCTACGCCATGCAACAACGTACAGACACCAAATATACACTAGAGACAGTAGCTGGCATATGTTTTACCTCTTTCATATGCCCGAGTTCCCGATAGTTTGATGTCTAGGTCATCCCCCAACTACATTGTTTTATATTTTTGTCACTAACCATGTATGTCATTGATGTTTTCTTATATCACTAAACTATTTTGATGAATAACACATTCTTTGATATATTGAAACCAAGATTTTTGTTGATTTTCTTTAGTGGCTTTCTTCTTACTTCTTGTTCCGAGAGACAGCAATAATGACAGACAATGAAATAAAGACACATACTGAGATGTATTATGTATTTATTCAACTGATACTTGCAACCAAGTATAGAAATTACACCATCCACCTCGCAGTATCCAATGATGTAGTTTATCAGTCATATACGTACCGACAGATGTAGCGAAGCTTTCCTCCAGGTCCTGGACATTCACGTCTGTATTGTAAGAATTATTAACCAGATGCATACCTAGACGCATACCAAGTGTAGAAACTATCATTATTCTCCCATAGTTGATGACGTTATCGGCAAAGACTTCGTCAGCAATTGAAACAAAGACCGGGAAAACCTGTTCGGGGTTGATACAGACTTCTAGTCTCGTGAATAACACATCGTGTTGGTTGGCTATCTGACGTACTAAGCGACACAACCTCGAGTTATTGGTCTTTGTGGGCTTGTAGGAACTAATAATAGTCAATGCCATACTCACCACCTCGGTGTGAACTTGTGTCAAGTCGACTATTGGGTCCATCATTATTATACCAATAGCTACCAGAGACCCACTGGTCAAAGTTGGTGGTGTAATGGTCTAATATTATCATCCGACGCGTTTATAAACACCAATGCGAGTAGGTAGCTGATTATTAATACTCATGGATCCTAGGTGGAAACATCCTTTTACGGCCTTGATTGCGGGCCCAACGGGGAGTGGTAAAACCGTCTTTGTCCAACGGTTCTTGACCCATCTACCAAGCATGGTAGACCCCCTTCCAGAGGAAATTATATGGTGCTATGGGGAATGGCAACCCATCTACGAAACTATGAAGGGTGTTCAATTTAATGAAGGTCTGCCGGATGTGGCAAAATGGACAGGGGATAGACTTCGGTTAGTAGTCATAGATGATCTAATGTCTGAGACAGATGACAGAGTGACTAAATTATTTACGAAAGGCAGTCATCATCGCAACCTCAGTGTTATGTATATAGTACATAACCTATTTGGTAAGAATAAAGAACAAAGAACTATCAGTCTGAATTCGCACTACCTAGTGGTGTTTAAGAATCCTCGAGGCGGGTCTCAGATTACCAATCTGGCCAAACAGATGTATCCAGGCCGTGTGTCATATGTCCAAGAGAGTTTTAAAGACGCGACATCGGCTCCACACGGGTATTTGTTATTTGACCTGCGACAGGAAACACCGGATCAGCTCCGCTTACGAAGTCATTTATTTCCCGACCAGCATCAAGTCGTCTACGTCCCCAAATAACATGTCTAACCGACTTAAACGTAACGAGGGTATGTTACGTTTCTTGGGTCAGACCAACCCAGCCACTGTGAAGGCAGTAATTAAATCAGCTTCCCCGGATCTCGTCCAATCAATTTGCGAGTGCTGTCACAACGTTTTAAAAGGTAATGTTCCCCTGACACCAGCTCAGAAGAAGCGTCTGCAACGACACAAAGACAGTCTGAGAGCACTGGATCATAAGAAATTATCGCTCAAGAAAAGGAAAGAGATTCTACAACAAGGTGGTTTCATAGGCGCCTTACTAGGCCCCATACTAAATGTGTTGAAAAGCGTGGTGGGTTTGTATTGGCCAAGAAGATGATCTTGATCGATCCCCGGTTGCTAGAAAAACCCTATGTACCACCCGACACACTAAATGATAGTCTACAGGATTTGGATCGTCAGATGCAACAAGTCCTGGAAACAGAAGATCTACCACCGCGTGACAAGGCCAGAGCGTATCAGCAAACACTACAGAGGTATCTGAATCGACTCGAACAGTACAGACACAAGCCTCTGGGACTAGTAGATATCAAGGAACAAACACCTGAAGTCACCAGTGTACCGACACCAGTAGCCGAGACACCTCTTCAACCAACACCTCTTCAACCAACACCTATTCAACCGGCTCAAGTAGTCGAACCCAAAACAGTCGAGACCACACCACATTACAAACTCAGGCGAAGCAAGAAGAAGACTAGGATACCTACCCCCAAGTGGCAAACATGGCCGCCCAATTAAGAAAGTATTACTATGACCCTAAGAAACCCGGAGCCTATGGTGGAGCAGTCGCCTTAAAAAGAAATACTAACCTGAAGAAAATAGATAAATGGTTACGTCATCAGGATACCTACATGTTACATAAACCGATCCGTCGCCGATTTCAGAGACGCCAGACCATAACCGGTGGTATAAATCAACAATTTCAAGCCGACTTGATAGATATGAGACTATTACAACGATACAACGATGGGATGTCGTACCTAGTGACTTCTATCGATGTGTTTAGTAATTATGCTTGGGCTATCCCGATCCAGAAGAAAACGGGGAAAGCGCTGGTGGTGGCTATGAGTAAAATCTTTGGTGATAGCCAACCGATAAATTTTCAGAGCGATAAAGGTTCGGAATTCGTTAATCGGACCTTCTTAAAATTTCGGAAAGATCGAGGTGTGCACTTCCTTACCACCGAGAATGAAGATGTGAAGGCAGCGATAGTGGAAAGATTCAATCGAACCCTGAAAGAAAAAATGTGGCGTTATTTCACCAAGACCAATACACTGCGCTACGTCAACGTGATAGATAAATTGATCCCAGAACTACAATGGTTCGTATCACAGAAGTATTCGCGTGGCCCCTGTGCAAGTCAACTATAGTAATCAAGAAGAGGTGTGGGATAACTTGTATAAGCCGACATACGTATCGAAAAAAGTGTATTTTACACCTGGGGATCGAGTCGAACTGGCTCAACCCAAACAACCTTTTAAAAAAGGGTATATGCCCTCGTGGACAGAAGAATTGTTTACCGCCAGTCGCATAAACCAGACCAGTCCAGTGACCTATGTGGTAAAAGATGATTCGGGAGAGGAACTACAGGGCTCGTTCTACAGAGAAGAAATACAACTAGTTGGAGACAAGCAAGTGGAGCGTATCGAAACAATCTTACAAGAAAGACCCAGGAGAGGTGGTGGGAAAGAGTATTTAGTAGGGCTGTACCGGATTCAAATTTTTGAAATCCGGCCGGAGCCGGATTTGGCCGGATTTATGAAGTGAGATCCGGCCGGAGCCGGAGCCGGAGCCGGATTTACAAATAAAAAAATAAAAATAAAATAACATACTACATCACTTGACTTAGGTGAGTGGAGTCACTCGACTGTTCATTACTGCAGTTCATTACTATAGACATGACAATGATGACATATACTCATATTAAATCATTTAAATGTAAAATAATTACATTCACAGTAGAATAATTAATTAAGTAATATTAAGTTCCATAAGTTCAAGATGAAACATAATACATAAGCACATAATGCTAATTTAGTAATTTTAATTGTTAGTTTTCAGTTTCAGTTTTTAGTTTTCACATTGTTTTCAGTTATCAAATTATCAGATCAGTTACAACTCACAACAGTACACTGAACAGATTGAATTTATTGAAATACATTCATTTAGTAATTTCACTATTTCAGTCAGTCTTCATTATGGCTGTGAAGTTGAACTCTCAGAGTCAAGAAGAGACGAGTTGTATTTCAGGAAAATCAACGTCTCCGCATTTTCTGGTAAAAGGCTACTACGGTGGTCAGTGATAATGTCTCCTGCAGTACTGAACAGACTTTCCGATGGCACACTTGTAGGTGGTGGTGCAAGAAATACCTGCGCCAGTCTAGCCATGCTTGGAAATCTTTGCTTATTGGCATGCCACCATGAAACTGGATCTGACTGTCGAGTTTGAAGTGGCTCTGACAGGTACTGTGTCACCTCAGTGTTAATGCTGTTGCCTTTCGGCACTTGCAGAACGATCTGCGGTGGGATTTTCCTCGACAATTGTGTCAAAACAGCTCCATAGGCTGGACTCGTACTGTGTGACAGTGCTCACAGAAGTCAAAACACTAGTACTACTACTACTAATAGTAGCTGATGGATCCTGTGGACTAACTGTGTTTGCTGAATCAATAATGGAGTTAGCTGCTAACAGCAGATGGGCTCGTGCATCACTTCTACCACGTTCGGAGAAGAAGCACAGCTTGAATCGAGGATCCAGTAGTGTGGCACAGGTGTAAATACTGTTGGATTCAATGTCCGCAAATCTGCTGCTAACAGCTTCAAGCAGAGCTGCTTTCATAGTTTTGATCCCAGCATCACTACCTTCTTTCTGGAGGAAAGCCATGAGTGTTTTCACTAATGGGATCACAACTGATATTGATGCCTGAGCTGCACTTATTTCACGTGTGATTTCTTCAAATGGTGCCAAAGTAGCTACCACACTCTCCGTGACTGCCCACTGTTGTGCCGTTAGCCCAGTTACCGAATCAATTTCAAAATTTTCAACACAGTACAGGCTGATGCTGCGCCGTTGTTCTAACAGACGTCGTAACATATAGAACGTTGAGTTCCATCGTGTTGTCACGTCCTGGATAAGCTGATGTTGTGGTAGGTTTAATTCATTTTGAAGTTCATGCAAACGACTGGTTGCTGAAGAAGAGTGTTTGAAATGTCCTACCAATTTTCTTCCAGTACTGATGATGCCAGCAACATACTTTTGACTCAAAAGACCATCACGCACACACAGCTGCAGTGTGTGTGCAAAACATCCAACACTTGAATAGCTGCCATCACGAAAGCATTTGGCAATGTTGAATGCATTGTCTCTCGACAACAACATGGCACTTCTCACGTGCAATTGACCACTCATCCAGCATCATTTCAAAATGTGCAAGCAAGTTTGTGGCCGTGTGATGTTCATCACATGCAGTACAATGGAAGACTACACTGCGGAGAACGAAGGAGTCTGTTAACCAATGGCCAGTGAGGCCCATAAATGACTGAGTGGTGTGTTCAGCTGTCCACGTATCTGTTGTGAATGATATGTAATCAGTGTCAGATATCATTGCTGCAATTTTTACCTTCAGACGTTTACACATGTCAGGAATGATATGTTCAGCAAAGTACTTTCTTGAAGGCAATTCATATCCTTTTTTCCATTGTATGCATCAACTCTCTGAAACCTGGTCGTTCCACTACTTGAAAAGGCTCCATATCTATGGCTATCATTCGGGCTACGGCAAGCATGAATGCGTTTAGCATTGAGGACTGTTGATGTCCCAAATTTTGGCCCGGTCCCATGCCTGCACAATTGACTGCTGAGGTACTGCTGCTTGCTTTGTGCAAACACGGTCCCAGATTCATCATAGATGTGGTCGCCAATACACTGGCCTTCAGTGATGCTTTCTTTTCCATCATTTCGTCATAGCTTTTCTTGTGCATCGATCGCAAATGGGTCTGCATTGATGATGTTGAGAAGTCTTTGGGGCGATCTGATCGTCCACGCGATAACTGTTTGTCACACAACTTACATATTACCTTCGCTGAATCATCGTCTTTAACCTTGAAGTAATCCCAAACGGCGCTGTATGACTTAGATTTTGATGCCATTTTATTTTATGGGCAAAGACCAAAGAAATTTACGAAAATAAATATTCAAGTCCCACAAACTCATGAAGTAATGCACCATTAAAATTCAAAATGAGTGTTTTTTTCTTAAAATTCTTATTTACATCAGCGAGAAATAGTAAACCGGAAGTGCTACTGTGCTATTGCCTAAAATTCGACGTGGCCTCATGAAATATGTACAGAAAATTCACGTGACTAGGCAACACAAATCCGGCCTAAAGATAAAACTCCATGGACCGCTGAGCGAACTAACAAAGACTGTTAGATTCATACAAGAGACAACATTGCAGTTATAAACATATTTCAGGCGAATGAAAGAGGAAGAAGAAAGTTTGGGGTGGGCGTGGTTAAGTTTCTTTAAATCGTGTGTGGCCCTAGGAGGCCAGTAAAAAATTGATTCCCCAAAGAGGGGAACCTTTTTTTTGGGTGCGCACCTTGTCGTGAAAAATACACTCTTAACACTTAAACGCAAATGTAGAATCATTAAAGTTGCTTATAAAATGTAATTAAGTAAAGATTAAGCAAATAAATTTTCTAGAATTAAACTAATATCTTTATTTTAGAGATTATGTCATCTGGAAAATGTATCATTTATATAAATTCTGAAAGAAACGTAAGAGATTTTAAGGTTTTAATAATTATGCTAGTATAAAATTTTTTTTGTTATTTAAAGGCTAGTAATTTCCCTTGCAATAATATTAGATGTTTATGTCCCCTGCTTATTGCTTATCTCATCATCATCATCAAGTGCCATGCCGGCTGGCGTAGGCGTTCATGGCTCTCCACAGATCTCGGTCTTTGGTGTTCTCAGTCCATCCAGCATCATTTCTCTTGGTCTGCCTCTGCCTCTCTTCCCCTCGATCTTTCCAGTTGTCACGATGTTCTCTAATGCCTCTCTTCTCATCACATGACCAAAGAAAGATGTTTGTCTCTTTCTTATTGTTGTATATAGTGTTTTAGTTTCATTAGCCTCTTTCAGGCAATCGTTGTTAGTTACTTTGGCAGTCCAAGGAATTCGCAACATTCGTCTTACAAACCACATTTCTGTTGCTTCTAAGTTCTTCCTAATTTGTTCATTTACATTCCAAGATTCGCTGCCATACAGCAAAACTGGTTCTATATAGCATTTTAGTACTCTCTTTCTTACATTCATTGATAGTGACTTATTGCATAAGATACTCTTCATTTTCTGAAATGCTGTCTTTGCCTGCCCTATTTTGCTCTTGATCTCTTTTGTACATCTTCCATCTGATGTTATAAGTGCCCCTAGGTATTTAAAATTATACACTTGGTTGAGAATTTCCCCTTCTATTTCTATGTCACATTTTGGTGTCCCCATTTGCTTTGATATCACCATTGTTACTGTTTTTTTTATATTCAAGGACAGTCCTTTCTGTGCACTCTCTGTTACTACACTGTCCAACAATTGCTGTAGGTCTGTTGCATTATCCGCTACCAATACTGTGTCATCTGCATAGCGTATATTGTTTATATTATATCCTCCGATTAGTATTCCTGGCTTCTCTTTGATCTCTCTCATTATTACTTCGCTATACAGGGAGAAGAGATCGGGTGACAAGACACCCCTGTCGTACTCCTAGCTTTATCTGTTCGTAACTACCCTCTTTATTTCCCATTTTAATTGCTGCTACTTGGTTCCAGTATATATTCTTTATTATTCTTAAATCTTTCCCATCAATGTTGATATCTTCCAACATTTTAATCAGCTCATCATGTTTTACTTTATCAAATGCCTTAGTATAATCTATGAAGCATAAATATATGTCTCTCTGTTTCTCTATTGATCTTTCTATTAGTGTTCGTAATATATATATATTGCATTGTTTGTACCCTTTCCTTCCATAAAACCATACTGTTCTTCACTAATTTCCATTTTTATTTTTTTTTCTTGTTCTTCTCATTATAATTCTGAGTAGAAGCTTAGTGACATGGTTTATGAGGTTAATTGTACGAAAATCTTCGCATTCAAGTGCTCCTGGTCTCTTTGGTATTGCTATAAATACAGATTTCAGCATATCGCTCGGTAAATATCCACTGTTGTAAATATCATTCAGCATTTTGGTTAATATATCTACCCCAAATTCTCCCAATGCTTCTAATTCTTCTACTGTGATTTCATCTGGCCCAGCTGTTTTTCCTTTCTTCATATATTTCATAGCGTCAGCGACTTCTTCTTTTAGAATAGGTGGGCCTTCTAAGTTACTTTCTTCTGTTAATTCTTCCCTTTCTCCATTATATAATTCTCTTATATACTCATTCCACCTCTTCATTATAGCACCTTCCTCCAATAAAATCTGTCCTGTTTTTCATTTCAAACACCCTGTATTTATTCTTATTTTTCTTCCTGTGAGCTCGCTGATTTGTCTGTGCATACTTTTTTTATCTTTAATGGAATTTAATTCAATTTTTCTGCATTGCTCGTTTAACCAACTTTCTTTTGCCTTCACACATTTATCTCTTATTTCTTTATTTATCTTAGCATACTCTTGTTTGTCATTTTTATTCTGTTTCCTTTTGTCCATCAGCCTTAAGATTTCTTCATTCATCCATTTTTTCTTAGCTTTTTGGCTTCTCTCCGGTAATATTTCTTTGCTAGTTTGATGAATGGAGTCCCTTAACATTTCCCATTGTTAATTTATACTCTGTATTTTAGCTATTGCATTGTACCTATTTTTCACAGTCACTCTGTATTGTTCTTGAATTTCTTTATCTACTTTCAGAACCTCTTTATTAAGTCTCAGGTTTTTAACCATTTTTTCCCCTCTCTTTAATCTTACTTTTATTTGTCCACATAGTGGTACATGATCACTGTTACCGTCAGCACCAGGCATTGTCTTTACATTAATTAATGCATTTCTAAATCTTTTATTAATAAGTATGTAGTCAATTTGGTTGCGTATTTTCATATCAGGGCTTTTCCATGTGTATAGTCGTCTTTTATGGTGTTTAAACCATGTGTTTCCAATTATCATATCATTAATATTTGCCCATTCTATTAGTTTCTCTCCTCTTTCATTTCTTGTACCTAAACCGTAATTCCCCACTATATCCTCTATTTTTCCCTTTCCTACTTTTGCATTAAAATCCCCCAGTATTATTTTTATTTCTTGTGATCCAATTTGGGCTATTGCCATTTCAACTTCATCGTAAAAGTTTTGTATATCTTCATCACTACTGTTTGTTGTTGGTGCATATACTTGTATAATATTTATATCTATTGGTTTGCCTTTGATTTTGACCATTATAACTCTATCTGAAATGCACCAGTATCCAGTCATAAATTTGGCTGTATTTTCATCAAATATTATTCCTACACCTTTTTCATGTGTGTCTCCTCCAGAATAAATTATTGTGTGTTTGTCGGTTATAATTTTGCCAGATCCCTTCCATCTCATCTCACTTATGCCTAGTATATTCATTTTCATGTTTTCCATTTCTCTTAGAACATTGTTTACCTTTCCTAGCTCATTTAATGTCCTAACACTCCATGTTCCTACTCTAAATTTATTTAGTTTAGTTATTGTTTTAGTTTTGCCATCAGTAGCTGGATGACGGACTGGTGTCACCTGTGGCTCATGACTGTCCCTACCGGACGAGGATGTCCTAAGACAGCCATTAACGTCGTTCACTATTTCTGAAATGTGTGTCGCCATGAAATCTTGGGAAGATAATGTGGTGGTTTCACCTTGGCTTCCACATTCACATGGTAGTCTTTTAACTCTGCCTATGACAGCCATTTCCGACTGTCAGGACAAGTGAGTGCCCTGCTCTGCTCAGCTGCAGAGTTGTCCACTTATTCCGGTGGATACTCGGTCCCCAGAGCTGTGTTAGCCACACCTTGGTGTGTTTCCATCCTCTACCGCGGGGAGGTGCAGTTGGGATTTTCCCTTCCTAAAGTTATGGTCTATGACCAAAACTCTCCAGTACTTTTTAGAGGACATTGCTTATCTAGGTGTTTTTTTTTTTCCTTTTTGATATCTAGTAATTGCGCAGAATGCGTGAACATAAGTATTAATAAATGTAGTGATCAATTAAGGCATTAATATAATGTTGTTATATTTTAAATAGTATCTATGCAAACGCAATTGCAGCAGCATTTGGCAGAGAGAGAGAGAGAGAGAGAGAGAGAGAGAGAGAGAGAGAGAGAGAGAGAGAGAGAGAGAGAGAGAGAGAGAGAGAGAGAGAGAGAGAACGAACGAACGGACTTTATTTTCAAAGGGTAACAAATTGGGCACGCAGGCCCGTCTTACATTCGGCCCTTTCAATCACTCATCTTTCGTTCATCAGTGCATAGTACATTCACATAGAGAAAAAACATTGTCAAATGAATGTTGTAAACATAAACAATACATGTTACCATGTTATGAGACAAAACTCCCCGACCCATCCACCCATCCCCCATTCATCCACTCATCCCCCACCCACACACCCCACACACACACCTCCACCTACACCATCTCCCCGCCCACACACACACACACATACACATCTCCCACTCACCACACATCCCCCCATACATATCCTCCACCCACCCACAAAGCCAGGTACACATGCATGCACTCACCGACCCATCACCCACCCACACATCCCCACCTTCAAACATCTCCCACCCACATACACACATCCTCCACCCATCCCTTAACCTACCAACACTCACCCACCCAGATATCCTCCACCACCCACCCACACACCCAAAGCACCCAGCCAAACACACATCCCCCAACCAAACATCCCCCACCCACACACACGTATTCCCGCCAACTCACACATCTCGCACCTACCCACATACAAAACCCGCACCCACCCATACATCCCCCACTTACACACATCCCCCACCCAAACAAAGAGAGAGAGAGAGAGCGAGAGAGAGAGAGAGAGAGAGAGAGAGAGAGAGAGAGAGAGAGAGAGAGAGAGAGAGAGAGAGAGGGGAGGGTGGGGGAAGGAAGAACTAATTTTTCAAAATGAATGACATTTACAAACATAAATGACATTTCCTCTAAACATAATGTTTGTCTAGTCATTATATATCCCATAAAATTGCCAGTGCGAAAATACGTGCACGCAGGCCTTGACTTGCCAGACCAGATTTTGTCCTGCTCACTTCGCCTGTCATCTCTCTCATTCCTATAACCTAATCCAGGGATGTGCATGTGGCCCGTCAACTGATATTATGCGACACTCTAAGAAAGAGGTTCCCAAACCACGGCCCGCGGGCCACTTGTGGCCCGTCAGCTGTCAGAAAGTGGCATGCGAGGCCTCGTTATTTAATATAATATATTATAATAATTTCAAAAATGCACGCGGAGCGCCTCGTCAGAGTGCGATAATTTACTCTGCTCGTGGTTGTTATGCTCAGATATTATCGAATGCGCCTGTTCGAATTAATTTCGCAACGAAACGTTATGAAGTTCGCATACCCCAGCCTTGTCAACCAATCAGAGTGCGCAAGTCGCCATGTTTTCGTCTGTTCCAACTGTTTAGCAGAGTCGATAGTATTGTGTGTTTGTGTTGTGTTTTTTTTTTCAAATAGAAATTTACCGTTAAAGCCTATAAACATGAGTGTGGAAAATCTAAAATCAAACAATGGTAAAAAGTTAAAGTGTGAAGACGTTGCTTGTCGTGAATTCAACGAAGATTTGACAGAGAAATTTACTTTTATGCCCATCCGTAGTGGTAAACCAGTTTGCATAATCTGCGGATTTAGTGTTCTGTTTTTAAAAAAAATGTAATCTGGAACGACACTTCACGACCACACACTAAGACATAAATGCTCAATATCCGATCTATTCAAGTTAAGAAAAGATTTCATAGCTAAAACAGAAAGTTCTCTAACCAGGCAGCAGTCATTTTTCACCAAGGCAAAGGAAGAGTGCTATTGTTGTGTCATACGAAGTCTTCTGCTGTCTTCTGCAAAAAGAAGCTGTTCACCGATGCAGGAGAAATAATCAAGCCTTCCCTTAAAATTGCTGCTAGAATGCTTAGCGATAAAAAGCGTGAAACAAAATTTGAAAAATTAGCCAACGATGTTCATCGTCAAGTAGCAGCACATATAAAAAATGGTAATTTTCCCCCCATTGGCAATGGATGAATGCACTGACATTTCTGACACAGCTCATGGGTGGGAGATGTAGTTTTTGTTTGAGCAATAAATGATAATTTTGAAGTCATTGAAGAACTTCTAGGACATGAATCGATGCATGCAACTACCAAAGGGACTAATCTGTTTGTAACTCTGAAGTTGCGTGTAAAGAAAAACCAAATAGAATGGACCAAATTGTACAGTGTATGCACCGACTGTGCTCCGGCTTTGACGGGTAAAAAGTCTGGATGTCTAGCATTATTGGAACAGTTTCTTGGCCGCACTATATTAAAATATCATTGTATCATTCATCAAGAAGCTCTGTGTGGAAAGACATTAAATCTGAAACATGTCATGGATGTTGATTTGAGATGTGTGAACAAAATTCGAAGTAAGGCGCTGAACAGGCGTGAGTTCAGACAGTTTCTATCAGACCTGAACGAGGAATACGGTGAGCTACTGTTACACTGTGATGTCAGATGGCTATCTAAACAGAAAGTTCTGTCACGTTTCTGGGCACTGAAAAATAGTTTCTATATGTTTCTGCCTGAAATAAATGACTTGCCTACAGAACGGGAATGTCTGCTGAACGATGACTGGCTTAATGACCTGGCATATGTGGTGAATATCACGTCTCATTTAAACTCTTTAAATGCGATGATCCAGGGAAAAAACAAACTATTCACAAATTTGTGCGATGACATTTCTTCATTTAAAATGAGACTACGACTGTTTATCGGACAGCTGACTGAAGAAACTGTAGAGGCGTATCCAGCTTTTAAGACGCTTGTGGTGGAAAAGAAATGTGACTTGTTTCAGTAAAAAAAATAAAAGTTGAAAGTCTTCTAGATATCTTTCAGTCGAGATTTCAAGAGTTCACAATAGAGGAGGATAATGTTGCCCTCTTCATAAATCTGTTCGTATTTACTGATGCCAACTCTGTCAATTAAGCAAAACCTTCAACACGAAGTAATTGATTTGAAATGCAATTCTGCATTGAGATGTAAATTTCTGGAGCTGCCTGCTTCACCTTCAGCTGATCATATGATTTAATTCTGGCGACTATTGCCTGTCGAACAATTTGAACACTTGCGTTCATTCGCCCAGAGATACGTTTGTCGTTTTGATTCGAGTTACAGATGCGAGCAGTCATTTTCCGCAATGATCGTTTTAAAAAACAAGCAACGGTCCACACTCACCGACAGTAACCTAGCTGCGCTTATGACTTTGGGCACGACAGATTTATGCCCAGACATTGATAAACTGGCATCTGAACTTAAGTAACTAGTTATGAAGAACAGTTACAATTGTAAATTAATTACATTAATAGCGATTTTTGAAACTGATTTAAAATGTATTGTTGTCACAACGTGAATGATGACAGAGTGACAGATGGAGTGGCTATGGTTGTGTCTAGGGTATGTCAGTGTGAATGTTGTGTTGAGCAACTGATCAACCACGATGCATCAATACCAAACACCAGAATGCGCACACAATACTTTAATTTGAACATCTGGATACAACATTATTCCTCAGGAACTTTCATCATTATATATATCTATACATTACATAGGCACAGGTACAGTACACGTCGTCCCAAACACTATCGCTGCTGACAACCGGGCTCAGTCTTTAATACTTAGCCTCCGAATTACTCTCACTGAAAAACACCGGGCGGAGTTCTCTAGCTAACTCCGTTACTATTCAACCTTTTTCCGACCGCCGACCTCCACTGTAGGGTCCCAAAACTCAACTGTTCCCGTCAATGTTTTCCACTCTCTTTTAACCCTTCATTTCAGCCCTCCCCGGGGAAAGTCCCTTTAACCCCGTGAACTTGTTTATGTTGTAGTATTGCTACCAAGGGCAATCACCTTAATGTTAGTGAACCCAGGCATGTTTCAATTGTTAAATGAACTTTTGATTTTAAACTGACCACAGTTTAGTACCGACACTGACAGCCTTTAAAGTTTTAGAATTTTGTTGACAAAAGTTCGAAAGGTAAGAATGATATTGCACGACTTTTATAATTTTATAACGTTGTGGCCCGCTTAACTACCGAAAATAGTAGATATGGCCCCCTCTGCTTGAAAATCTTGGGAACTACTGCTCTAGGACATGTAGAAATACAATTTTGTACTTCGTTTTTAAGCTATTTTGTTGAATTTTACAGAATTGCATGTACCGTTATGATTGTTTTAACATTTTTGATAACATTTCTTCCTAATTTT
>JACEFZ010002257.1:675000-682500 GCA_014155875.1 Cepaea nemoralis
GTATGTATGTATGTATGTAAGTATGTATGTGTGTGTGTATGTATGTATGTACATAAAGGATACAAACCCCGCGCTGTGAATAACTTCTTCTTCTTCTTCTTCTTCTTCTTCTTCTTCTTCTTCTTCTTCTTCTTCTTCTTCTTCAGCGTTCCGAGCCATTGAGGTTCTTTGCTGCAGATACAATCACAGCGCGCTGTGAATAACGCATCCCCCCACCACTCCTCCACCCCAAAAAAGCTACAAAGTTGGCAAGGGCACATAAATATAACAGGAGGAACAAAAGTAGAGTAGTATAGTAGGCGCATTTCGACGTCTGCCTGCCTGCCTGCATGCGCGCGTGTGTGTATGTATGTATGTATGTATGTATGTATGTATGTATGTATGTATGTATGTATGTATGTATGTATGTATGTATTGTATGTATGTATGTATGTATGTATGTATGTATGTATGTATGTATGTATGTATGTATGTATGTATGTATGTATGTATGTATGTATGTATGTATGTATGTATGTATGTATGTATGTATGTATGTATGTATGTGTGTATGTATGTACATAAAGGATACAAACCCCGCGCTGTGAATAACTTCTTCTTCTTCTTCTTCTTCTTCTTCTTCTTCTTCTTCTTCTTCTTCTTCTTCTTCTTCGTCTTCTTCTCTTCTTCTTCTTCTTCGTCTACTTCTTCTTCTTCTTCTTCTTCTTCTTCTTCTTCTTCTTCTTCTTCTTCTTCTTCTTCTTCTTCTTCTTCTTCTTCTTCTTCTTCTTCTTCTTCTTCAGCGTTCCGAGCCATTGAGGTTCTTTGCTGCAGATATAATCACAGCGCGCTGTGAATAACGCATCCCCCCACCACCCCTCCACCCAAAAAAAGCTACAAAATTGGCAAGGTCACATAAATATAACAGGAGGAACAAAAGTAGAGTAGTATAGTAGGCGCATTTCGACGTCTGCCTGCCTGCCCGCATGCACGCGTGTATGTATGTATGTATGTATGTATGTATGTATGTATGTATGTATGTATGTATGTATGTATGTATGTATGTATGTATGTATGTATGTATGTATGTATGTATGTATGTATGTATGTATGTATGTATGTATGTATGTATGTATGTATGCATGCATGCATGCATGCATGCATGCATGTATGTATGTATGTATGTATGTATGTATGTATGTATGTATGTATGCATGCATGCATGCATGTATGTATGTATGTATGTATGTATGTATGTATGTATGTATGTATGTATGTATGTATGTATGTATGTATGTATGTATGTATGTATGTATGTATGTATGTATGCATGCATGCATGTATGTGTGTGTATGTATGCATGTATGTATGCATGCATGTATGTATGTATGTATGTATGTATGTATGTATGTATGTATGTATGTATGTATGTATGTATGTATGTATGTATGTATGTATGTATGTATGTATGTGTGTATGTATGTATGTATGTACATAAAGGATACAACCCCCGCGCTGTGAATAACTTCTTCTTCTTCTTCTTCTTCTTCTTCTTCTTCTTCTTCTTCTTCTTCTTCTTCTTCTTCTCCTCCTCCTTCTTCTTCTTCTTCTTCTTCTTCTTCTTCTTCTTCTTCTTCTTCTTCTTCTTCTTCTTCTTCTTCTTCTTCTTCTTCTTCTTCTTCTTCTTCTTCTTCTTCAGCGTCCGAGCCATTGAGGTTCTTTGCTGCAGATACAATCACAGCGCGCTGTGAATAACGCATCCCCCCACCACTCCTCCACCCCAAAAAAGCTACAAAGTTGGCAAGGGCACATAAATATAACAGGAGGAACAAAAGTAGAGTAGTATAGTAGGCGCATTTCGACGTCTGCCTGCCTGCCTGCATACGCGCGTGTATGTATGTATGTATGTATGTATGTATGTATGTATGTATGTATGTATGTATGTATGTATGTATGTATGTATGTATGTATGTATGTATGTATGTATGTATGTATGTATGTATGTATGTATGTATGTATGTATGTATGTATGTATGTATGTATGTATGTATGTATGTATGTATGTATGTATGTATGTATGTATGTATGTATGTATGTATGTATGTATGTATGTATGTATGTATGTATGTATGTATGTATGTATGTATGTATGTATGTATGTATGTATGTACATAAAGGATACAAACCCCGCGCTGTGAATAACTTCTTCTTCTTCTTCTTCTTCTTCTTCTTCTTCTTCTTCTTCTTCTTCTTCTTCTTCTTCTTCTTCTTCTTCTTCTTCTTCTTCTTCTTCGTCTACTTCTTCTTCTTCTTTCTTCTTCTTCTTCTTCTTCTTCCTTCTTCTTCTTCTTCTTCTTCTTCTTCTTCTTCTTTCTTCTTCTTCTTCTTCTTCTTCTTCAGCGTTCAAGCCATTGAGGTTCTTTGCTGCAGATATAATCACAGCGCGCTGTGAATAACGCATCCCCCCCACAACCCCTCCACCCAAAAAAGCTACAAAATTGGCTAAGGTCACATAAATATAACAGGAGGAACAAAAGTAGAGTAGTATAGTAGGCGCATTTCGACGTCTGCCTGCTTGCCCGCATGCACGCGTGTATGTATGTATGTATGTATGTATGTATGTATGTATGTATGTATGTATGTATGTATGTATGTATGTATGTATGTATGTATGTATGTATGTATGTATGTATGTATGTATGTATGCATGCATGCATGCATGCATGCATGCATGCATGCATGCATGTATGTATGTATGTATGTATGTATGTATGTATGTATGTATGTATGCATGCATGCATGCATGTATGTATGTATGTATGTATGTATGTATGTATGTATGTATGTATGTATGTATGTATGTATGTATGTATGTATGTATGTATGTATGTATGTATGTATGTATGTAATTTTGTATGTATGTGTGTGTGTATGTATGTATGTACATAAAGGATACAAACCCCCGCGCTGTGAATAACTTCTTCTTCTTCTTCTTCTTCTTCTTCTTCTTCTTCTTCTTCTTCTTCTTCTTCTTCTTCAGCGTTCCGAGCCATTGAGGTTCTTTGCTGCAGATACAATCACAGCGCGCTGTGAATAACGCATCCCCCCACCACTCCTCCACCCCAAAAAGCTACAAAGTTGGCAAGGGCACATAAATATAACAGGAGGAACAAAGTAGAGTAGTATAGTAGGCGCATTTCGACGTCTGCCTGCCTGCCTGCATGCGCGCGTGTGTGTATGTATGTATGTATGTATGTATGTATGTATGTATGTATGTATGTATGTATGTATGTATGTATGTATGTATGTATGTATGTATGTATGTATGTATGTATGTATGTATGTATGTATGTATGTATGTATGTATGTATGTATGTATGTATGTATGTATGTATGTATGTATGTATGTATGTATGTATGTATGTATGTATGTGTGTATGTATGTACATCAAGGATACAAACCCGCGCTGTGAATAACTTCTTCTTCTTCTTCTTCTTCTTCTTCTTCTTCTTCTTCTTCTTCTTCTTCTTCTTCTTCGTCTTCTTCTTCTTCTTCTTCTTCGTCTACTTCTTCTTCTTCTTCTTCTTCTTCTTCTTCTTCTTCTTTCTTCTTCTTCTTCTTCTTCTTCTTCTTCTTCTCTCTTCTTCTTCTTCTTCAGCGTTCCGAGCCATTGAGGTCTTTGCTGCAGATATAATCACAGCGCGCTGTGAATAACGCTTCCCCCACCACCCTCCACCCAAAAAAAGCTACAAATTGGCAAGGTCACATAAATATAACAGGAGGAACACAAGTAGAGTAGTATAGTAGGCGCCTTTCGACGTCTGCCTGCCTGCCGCATGCCCGCGTGTATGTATGTATGTTGTATTAGGTATGTATGTATGTATGTATGTACTGTATGTATGTATGTATGTATGTATGTATGTATGTATGTAGTCTGATATGTATGTATGTATGTATGTCTGTATGTATGTATGTATGTATGTATGTAGTATGCATGCATGCATGCATGCATGCATGCATGTCATGTATGTATGTATGTATGTATGATGATTGTGGTATGTATGTATGCTGCATGCATGTATGTATGTATGTAGTATGTATGTATGTATGTATGTATGTATGTATGTATGTATGTATGTATGTATGTATGTATGTATGTATGTCATGTAGTATGTATGCATGCATGCATGTATGTGTGTGTATGTATGTATGTATGTATGTATGTATGTATGTATGTATGTATGTATGTATGTATGTATGTATGTATGTATGTATGTATGTATGTATGTATGTATGTATGTATGTATGTATGTATGTATGTATGTATGTATGTATGTACATAAGGATACAACCCCCGCGCTGTGAATAATTCTTCTTCTTCTTTTCTTCTTCTCTTCTTCTTCTTCTTCTCTCTTCTTCTTCTTCTTCTCCCCTCCTTCTTTTCTCTTCTTCTTCTTCTTCTTCTTCTTCTTCTTCTTCTCTTCCTTCTTCTTCTTCTCTTCTTCTCTTCTTCTTCTTTCTTCGTTTTCAGCGTCGAGCCATTGAGGTTCTTTGCTGCAGATACATCACAGCGCGCTGTGAATAACGCATCCCCACACTCTCCACCCAAAAAAGCTACAAAGTTGGCAGGGCACATAAATATAACAGGAGGAACAAAAGTAGAGTAGTGATAGTAGGCGCATTCGACGTCTGCTGCCTGCCTGCATACGCGCGTGTATGTATGTATGTATGTATGTATGTATGTATGTATGTATGTATGTATGTATGTATGTATGTATGTATGTATGTATGTATTTATGTATGTATGTATGTATGTATGTATGTATGTATGTATGTATGTATGTATGTATGTTATGTATGTATGTATGTATGTATGTATGTATGTATGTATGTATGTATGTTATGTATGTATGTATGTATGTATGTATGTATGTATGTATGTATGTATGTATGTATGTATGTATGTATGTATGTATGTATGTATGTATGTATGTACATAAAGGATACAAACCCCGCGCTGTGAATAACTTCTTCTTCTTCTTCTTCTTCTTCTTCTTCTTCTTCTTCTTCTTCTTCTTCTTCTTCTTCTTCTTCTTCTTCTTCTTCTTCTTCTTCTTCGTCTACTTCCTTCTTCTTCTTCTTCTTCTTCTTCTTCTTCTTCTTTCTTCTTCTTTCTTCTTCTTCTTATTTCTTCTTCTTCTTCTTCTTCTTCTTCTTCTTCAGCGTTCCAAGCCATTGAGGTTCTTTGCTGCAGATATAATCACAGCGCGCTGTGAATAACACGCATCCCCCCACAACCCCTCCACCCAAAAAAAGCTACAAAATTGGCAAGGTCACATAAATATAACAGGAGGAACAAAAGTAGAGTAGTATAGTAGGCGCATTTCGACGTCTGCCTGCTTGCCCGCATGCACGCGTGTATGTATGTATGTATGTATGTATGTATGTATGTATGTATGTATGTATGTATGTATGTATGTATGTATGTATGTATGTATGTATGTATGTATGTATGTATGTATGTATGTATGCATGCATGCATGCATGCATGCATGCATGCATGCATGCATGTATGTATGTATGTATGCATGTATGTATGTATGTATGTATGTATGCATGCATGCATGCATGTATGTATGTATGTATGTATGTATGTATGTATGTATGTATGTATGTATGTATGTATGTATGTATGTATGTATGCATGCATGCATGTATGTGTGTGTATGTATGCATGTATGTATGCATGCATGTATGTATGTATGTATGTATGTATGTATGTATGTATGTATGTATGTATGTATGTATGTATGTATGTATGTATGTATGTATGTATGTATGTATGTATGTATGTATGTATGTATGTATGTATGTATGTATGTATGTATGTATGTATGTATGTATGTATGTATGTATGTATGTATGTGTGTATGTATGTATGTATGTACATAAAGGATACAACCCCCGCGCTGTGAATAACTTCTTCTTCTTCTTCTTCTTCTTCTTCTTCTTCTTCTTCTTCTTCTTCTTCTTCTTCTTCTTCTTCTTCTTCTTCTTCTTCTCCTCCTCCTTCGTCTTCTTCTTCTTCTTCTTCTTCTTCTTCTTCTTCTTCTCTTCTTCTTCTTCTTCTTTTCTTCTTTCTTCTTCTTCTTCTTCTTCTTCTTCTTCAGCGTTCCGAGCCATTGAGGTTCTTTGCTGCAGATACAATCACAGCGCGCTGTGAATAACGCATCTCCCCACCACTCCTCCACCCAAAAAAGCTACAAAGTTGGCAAGGGCACATAAATATAACAGGAGGAACAAAAGTAGAGTAGTATAGTAGGCGCATTTCGACGTCTGCCTGCCTGCCTGCATGCGCGCGTGTATGTGTGTATGTATGTATGTATGTATGTATGTATGTATGTATGTATGTATGTATGTATGTATGTATGTATGTATGTATGTATGTATGTATGTATGTATGTATGTATGTATGTATGTATGTATGTATGTATGTATGTAAGTATGTATGTGTGTGTGTATGTATGTATGTACATAAAGGATACAAACCCCGCGCTGTGAATAAGTTCTTCTTCTTCTTCTTCTTCTTCTTCTTCTTCTTCTTCTTCTTCTTCTTCTTCTTCTTCTTCTTCTTCTTCTTATTCTTCTTCTTCTTCTTCTTCTTCTTCTCATCGTTCCGAGCCATTGAGGTTCTTTGCTGCAGATACAATCACAGCGCGCTGTGAATAACGCATCACCCCTCCACCCCTCCACGCAAAAAAAGCTAGATAATTGGCAAGGGCACATAAATATAACAGGAGAAACAAAAGTAGAGTAGTATAGTAGGCGCATTTCGACGTCTGCCTGCCTGGCTGCATGCGCGCGTGTATGTATGTATGTATGTATGTATGTATGTATGTATGTATGTATGTATGTATGTATGTATGTATGTATGTATGTATGTATGTATGCATGCATGCATGCATGTATGTATGTATGTATGTATGTGTGCATGCATGTATGTATGTATGTATGTATGTATGTATGTATGTATGTATGTATGTATGTATGTATGTATGTATGTATGTATGTATGTATGTATGTATGTATGTATGTATGTATGTATGTATGTATGTGTGTATGTATGTATGTACATAAAGGATACAAACCCCGCGCTGTGAATAACTTCTTCTTCTTCTTCTTCTTCTTCTTCTTCTTCTTCTTCTTCTTCTTCTTCTTCTTCTTCTTCTTCTTCTTCTTCTCTTCTTCTTCTTCAGCGTTCCGAGCCATTGAGGTTCTTTGCTGCAGATAAAATCACAGCGCGCTGTGAATAACGCATCCCCCCACCACCCCTCCACCCAAAAAAAGCTACAAAATTGGCAAGGGCACATAAATATAACAGGAGGAACAAAAGTAGAGTAGTATAGTAGTCGCATTTCGACGTCTGCCTGCCTGCCTGCATGCGCGCGTGTATGTATGTATGTATGTATGTATGTATGTATGTATGTATGTATGTATGTATGTATGTATGTATGTATGTA
>JACEFZ010002257.1:692500-695000 GCA_014155875.1 Cepaea nemoralis
TATGTATGTATGTATGTATGTATGTATGTATGTATGTATGTATGTATGTATGTATGTATGTATGTATGTATGTATGTATGTATGTATGTATGTATGTATGTATGTATGTATGTATGTGTGTGTGTGTGTGTGTATGTACATAAAGGATACAAACCCCGCGCTGTGAATAACTTCTTTCTTCTTCTTCTTCTTCTTCTTCTTCTTCTTCTTCTTCTTCTTCTTCTTCTTCTTCTTCATCTACTTCTTCTTCTTCTTCTTCTTCTTCTTCTTCTTCTTCTTCTTCTTCTTCTTCTTCTTCTTCTTCTTCTTCTTCTTCTTCTTCTTCTTCTTCTTCTTCTTCTTCTTCTTCTTCTTCTTCTTCTTCTTCAGCGTTCCGAGCCATTGAGGTTCTTTGCTGCAGATATAATCACAGCGCGCTGTGAATAACGCATCCCCCCACCACCCCTCCACCCAAAAAAAGCTACAAAATTGGCAAGGTCACATAAATATAACAGGAGGAACAAAAGTAGAGTAGTATAGTAGGCGCATTTCGACGTCTGCCTGCCTGCCCGCATGCACGCGTGTATGTATGTATGTATGTATGTATGTATGTATGTATGTATGTATGTATGTATGTATGTATGTATGTATGTATGTATGTATGTATGTATGTATGTATGTATGTATGTATGTATGTATGTATGTATGTATGTATGCATGCATGCATGCATGCATGCATGTATGTATGTATGTATGTATGTATGTATGTATGTATGTATGTATGTATGTATGTATGTATGTATGTATGTATGCATGCATGCATGTATGTGTGTGTATGTATGCATGTATGTATGTATGTATGTATGTATGTATGTATGTATGTATGTATGTATGTATGTATGTATGTATGTATGTATGTATGTATGTATGTATGTATGTATGTATGTATGTATGTATGTATGTATGTATGTATGTGTGTGTGTATGTATGTATGTACATAAAGGATACAACCCCCGCGCTGTGAATAACTTCTTCTTCTTCTTCTTCCTTCTTCTTCTTCTTGCTTCTTCTTCTTCTTCTTCTTCTTCTCCTCCTCCTCCTTCGTCTTCTCTTCTTCTTCTTCTTCTTCTTCTTCTTCTTCCTCTTCTTCTTCTTCTTCTTCTTCTTCTTCTTCTTCTTCTTCTTCTTCTCTTCGTCTTCTTCTTCTTCTTCTTCTTCTTCTTCTTCTTCTTCTTCTTCTTCTTCCTCTTCTTCTTCTTCTTCTTCTTCTTCTTCTTCTTCTTCTTCTTCTTCTTTCTTCTTCTTCTTCAGCGTTCCGAGCCATTGAGGTTCTTTGCTGCAGATACAATTCACAGCGCGCTGTGAATAACGCATCCCCCCACCACTCCTCCACCCCAAAAAAGCTACAAAGTTGGCAAGGGCACATAAATATAACAGGAGGAACAAAAGTAGAGTAGTTATAGTAGGCGCATTTCGACGTCTGCCTGCCTGCCTGCATGCGCGCGTGTATGTATGTATGTATGTATGTATGTATGTATGTATGTATGTATGTATGGTATGTATGTATGTATGTATGTATGTATGTATGTATGTATGTATGTATGTATGTATGTATGTATGTATGTATGTATGTATTGTATATATGTATGTATGTATGTATGTATGTATGTATGATGTATGTATGTAAGTATGTATGTGTGTGTGTATGTATGTATGTACATAAAGGATACAAACCCCGCGCTGTGAATAAGTTCTTCTTCTTCTTCTTCTTCTTCTTCTTCTTCTTCTTCTTCTTCTTCTTCTTCTTCTTCTTCTTCTTCTTCTTCTTCTTCTTCTTCTTATTCTTCTTCTTCTTCTTCTTCTTCTTCATCGTTCCGAGCCATTGAGGTTCTTTGCTGCAGATACAATCACAGCGCGCTGTGAATAACGCATCACCCCTCCACCCACTCCACCCAAAAAAGCTAGATAATTGGCAAGGGCACATAAATATAACAGGAGAAACAAAAGTAGAGTAGTATAGTAGGCGCATTTCGACGTCTGCCTGCCTGGCTGCATGCGCGCGTGTATGTATGTATGTATGTATGTATCGTATGTATGTATGTATGTATGCTGTATGTATGTATGTATGTATGTATGTATGTATTGTATGTGTGTGTGTATGTATGTATGTTACATAAAGGATACAAACCCCGCGCTGTGAATAACTTCTTCTTCTTCTTCTTCTTCTTCTTCTTCTTCTTCTTCTTCTTCTTCTTCTTCTTCTTCTTCTTCTTCTTCTTCTTCAGCGTTCCGAGCCATTGAGGTTCTTTGCTGCAGATAAAATCACAGCGCGCTGTGACTAACGCATCCCCCCACCACCCCTCCACCCAAAAAAAGCTACAAAATTGGTCAAGGGCACATAAATATAACAGGAGGAACAAAGTAGAGTAGTATAGTAGTCGCATTTCGACGTCTGCCTGCCTGACTGCATGCGCGCGTGTATGTATGTATGTATGTATGTATGTATGTATGTATGTATGTA
>JACEFZ010002257.1:700000-702500 GCA_014155875.1 Cepaea nemoralis
CTTCTTCTCTTCTTTTCTTCTCTTCTTCTTCTTCTTCTTCTCTTCTTCTTCTTCTTCTTCAGCGTTCCGAGCCATTGAGGTTCTTTGCTGCAGATATAATATCAGCGCGCTGTGAATAACGCATCCCCCCACCACCCCTCCACCCAAAAAAAAGCTACAAAATTGGCAAGGGAACATAAATATAACAGGAGGAACAAAAGTAGAGTAGTATAGTAGGCGCATTTCGACGTCTGCCTGCCTGCCCGCATGCACGCGTGTATGTATGTATGTATGTATGTATGTATGTATGTATGTAGTATGTATGTATGTATGTATGTATGTATGTATGCATGCATGCATGCTGCATGCATGCTCATGCATGCATGCATGTATGTATGTATGTATGTATGTATGTATGTATGTATGTATGTATGTATGTATGTATGTATGTATGTATGTATGTTATGTATGTATGTATGTATGTATGTATGTATGTATGTATGTATGTCATGCATGCATGCTGTATGTGTGTATGTATGCATGCATGTATGTATGTATGTATGTATGTATGTATGTATGTATGTATGTATGTATGTATGTGGTGTGGTGTATGTATGTATGTACATAAAGGATACAACCCCGCGCTGTGAATAACTTCTTCTTCTTCTTCTTCTTCTTCTTCTTCTTCTTCTTCTTCTTCTTCTTCTTCTTCTTCTTCTTCTTCTTCAGCGTTCCGAGCCATTGAGGTTCTTTGCTGCAGATATAATCACAGCGCGCTGTTAATAACGCATCCCCCCACCACCCCTCCACCCAAAAAAAGCTACAAAATTGGCAAGGGCACATAAATATAACAGGAGGAACAAAAGTAGAGTAGTATAGTAGGCGCATTTCGACGTCTGCCTGCCTGCCCGCATGCACGCGTGTATGTATGTAGGTAGGTATAGGTGATGTTGTATGTATGTGATGTATGTTATGTATGTATGTATGTATTGTATGTATGTATGTATGTATGTATGTATGTATGTATGTATGTATGTATGTATGTATGTATGTATGTATGTATGTATGTATGTATGTATGTATGTTGCATGCATGCATGTATGTATGTATGCATGCATGCATGCATGTATGTATGTATGTATGGTATGTATGTATGTATGTATGTATGTAGTATGTATGTATGTATGTATGTATGTATGTATGTATGCATGTATGTATGTATGTATGTATGTATGTATGTATGTATGTATGTATGTATGTATGTATGTATGTATGTATGTATGTATGTATGTATGTATGTATGTATGTATGTATGTATGTATGTATGTATGTATGTATGTATGTATGTATGTATGTATGTATGTATGTATGTATGCATGCATGTATGTATGTATGTGTGTATGTATGCATGCATGTATGTATGTATGTATGTATGTATGTATGTATGTATGTATGTATGTATGTATGCTATGTATGTATGTATAATGTATGTATGTATGTATGTATGTATGTATGTATGTATGTATGTATGTATGTATGTATGTATGTATGTATGTATGTATGTATGTATGTATGTATGTATGTATGTATGTATGTATGTAAGTATGTATGTGTGTGTGTATGTATGTATGTACATAAAGGATACAAAACCCCCGCGCCTGTGAATAACTTCTTCTTCTTCTTCTTCTTCTTCTTCTTCTTCTTCTTCTTCTTCTTCCTTCTTCTTCTTCTTCTTCTTCTTCTTCTTCTTCTTCTTCTTCTTCGTCTTGTTCTCATCTCCTTCTTCTTCTTCTTCTTCTCTTCTTCTTCTTCTTCTTCTTCTTCTTCTTCTTCTTCTTCTTCTTCTTCTCTTCTTCTTCTTCTTCTTCTTCTCTTCTTCATCGTTCCGAGCCATTGAGGTTCTTTGCTGCAGATACAATCACAGCGCGCGTGAATAACGCATCCCCACCACCACCCCTCCACCCAAAAAAAGCTAGAATATTGGCAAGGGCACATAAATATAACAGGAGAAACAAAAGTAGAGTAGTATAGTAGGCGCATTTCGACGTCTGCCTGCCTGCCTGCATGCGCGCGTGTATGTATGTATGTATGTATGTATTTATGTATGTATGTATGTATGTATGTATGTATGTATGTATGTATGTATGTATGTATGTATGTATGTATGTATGTATGTATGTATGTATGTATGTATGTATGTATGTATGTATGTATGTATGTATGTATGTATGTATGTATGTATGTATGTGTTGTGTGTGTATGTATGTATGTACATAAGGATACAAACCCCGCGCTGGTGAATAACTTCTTCTTCTTCTTCTTCTTCTTCCTTCTTCTTCTTCTTCTTCTTCTTCTTCTTCTTTCTTCTTCTTCTTCTTCTTCTTCTTCGTCTTCTTCTTCTTTCTTCTTCTTTCTTCTTCTTCTTCTTTCTTCTTCTTCTTCTTCTTCTTCTTCTTCTTCTTCTTCTTCTTCTTCTTCTTCTTCAGCGTTCCGAGCCATTGAGGTTCTTTGCTGCAGATAT
>JACEFZ010002257.1:712500-717500 GCA_014155875.1 Cepaea nemoralis
GTATGTATGTATGTATGTATGTATGTATGTATGTATGTATGTATGTATGTATGTATGTATGTATGTATGTATGTATGTATGTATGTATGTATGTATGTATGTATGTATGTATGTATGTATGTATGTATGTATGTATGTATGTATGTATGTATGTATGTATGTATGTATGTATGTATGAATGTATGTATGTATGTATGTATGTGTCGTAGTATTTCCTGGGGTGAGGGAAGCATACTATTACATCTTAATAACGGGATAGATGCACTCTGGGAATACAATAAATCTCAGTCTACAGACCCCACCAGCCCTTGGATTCCTGTCTCTCTCACTATCAACCGCTGGACAATACCTTTTTCACCTCTCATCCAGAACAGATGACACGACTCTGGTGTCTACACATAATGACTAGATGATATAATGTACAAGAGGATTATCAACAAGGGGAATGTTCATGAGAGAATCCTGGCCACCGCCAGGAGATAGAAGAAATGGCTATCTGGATTAGTCTCAGGCCGTCTCACTCATCACTGTACACTGGGTACGATACCACAAGGTTAAAGAGGTCACTCATCTGCACACGTAGCGTGGAATGTCTCTGCCGAGGTGTAGTCTCAACTGGAATGACTAGCACGTCAATGTGGTGACTCCAAGTTGCGGTGGTACGTGATGACTCCGGACTAACATCCCTGTAGAAGTTCTGAAGGCCTGTCCTTCAAGCTTCACTGGTAAGGCCTGTGCTAGACAACAGTCCTAAGAAGCCACCATAACATTTAACACACATTTAACAATGTCAAAGTTCTGGAAACAGATGGTGGTCTCTAATGGGATCAGGATGGGTATAACTGGGCCTATAAGCACAGAAAGTTGGCACAGTTCAAGTTGACTCTGTCACTCAAAGTCAGTACTGGTAGCACGTGACCCGGTAAGGAATGTCACAAAGTGTTCATATTCCTACATGGTAGACTGTTCCCGGAACACCAGGCCATCATGAAATAAAGGGTAATGTAGTTCTTCTCTACCCGTTTGGCTAGTGGGTCACAATGTCAAAACTGTTCACAGACAAGAGGACACGATACTCGCCCGTGTGTAGCCATCATAATACTTGGTGGACTGACTGAAGATCATTTAGCGGTTTAGACGGGACTGGATTGTGGCGTCGTGACTTCCCGGCACGTGGTGTGGTGTAGAAGCCTCACGTCACGTCACATAGGTAAGCCAGCCCTTTAGCAGCCTTCACCAAGTCATCTTCCTCTGGTCCCCTCACGTAAGTCTCTCAGAAAGTAGAACCTTACGACAAACTGTGTATTCAGAATTGAGGAGCTCCCGTCCCAACACTGGACGTTCTGTCAGTTTTCTTTGATAAACAGCAAGACTGGCTTCCTCTCTCCCATTTACGAATTAACACAGTCGTTCAAACACAACGTCTTGCTCCCACGGCCGGATCTCAACTGAGCCTCTCTTTGTTCTGAGAAGGTTCTTGCGCATGCGTTAGCGGAACTGGTTGGGTTGAGCTTGTCTCACACGAACAGTCGAGAAGTCAAGGGCCACCAATCGCCCTTGCGTGGGGTACATTAATACCTCGGTTGTATCCCTTCGACTAGATCTAGACTTACTGGGGAAAAGGGGACTTGGACTTGTGGGAGTATTGCTAGGTGAATTCTCAGCCGTTCCATGACATAGGCCCCCTCTTAAGAGAGTTGACCGCGTCGACTGTCTCCTGCTGGATGTTCACTCCTAGCAAACTCGTCCTCTGCCTCTGGGACTGGATGCCTAGACAGAAAGTCAGCCCCAACATTCTCCTTACCGGGAATGTATTCCACCGTAAAGGTGTAGGGCTGAAGCAACAACGACCAATGCATCAAGCACGCGTTGAGCTTACGGGAGGTGTCCAAGCCCATCTTTTGTTGATGGTCTGCCTGTTTCCTCAAAGGTACAACCTCCCCCTCAATTTTGGCAGTAACTCGGACAGCCCGTCTCATATCAGTGATCGACAACCGCGCTTGCCCGTCGAGTCATTACGTTCGGCCGGACGACCATCCGACTCGCGTACGCAACGGGGTGCAATACCGACGGATCTTCCCTTCCCGGCGGTACCAGTGTCGTCACTACCGCTATGTCTCCCTACAAACATGTCTCGGGATTTGCGGTATCGTCCTCGATGGACGGTATAGTCTTCCCAGAACCCTTTGGACTCGGGTTTCCCTGGCCATCTCTTTCGATAGCGGGGCCAGTCCGTCGATCGTCGGTCGGAGTCCAGGGTATCTCGCGCCGCATCCGACGTTACCCACCCCTTCCGAACTGGGGTACTAGTGACTGACATCGCCAGACAGGTGCAGAGATTTGTCACCGGACCTCTCCTCGTTTTTCCGCAGGAGATTTGCATGGAAAATTCTCAAAATTCCCCCGATCCGGATCTCGTAGTTGGTTTTGGACACTACCCTGACCACGGGATAAGGTCCTTGCCATCCTACCTCGAGCATATTGGTCCTGCTTGGACCCCACAATAATACTCTATCTCCCACCTTAAGACCTAATCTAGTCTTAGTCCGATTTGTGGGTGTAGCCTTCTGGCACTCTGGGCATGACTTTACTAACCGGCGTACATCGCCAGTCATTCGTGGCCAGTAATAATGACCGGAAATTCGCTGCAGCGTCGCTCTGACACCCATATGTCCATTCCCGGATAGGTTACTACCCGATATGGTGTGTCCCCTCTGAAGAATTGGGAGACGGTAGTCCGTCGGGACCACCAACTGCCCGTGCAGTTCATCTCCCCTTCCGGCTCTCCGGTAGAGCAGCCGATTCTTCAGATAGTACTGGTCCCGTTGCGGTGGGTCAGCACTTTTCTGCAGCTTCTTGTAGCACGGACGTAGTGTCGCGTCTTCGCTCTGGGCCGTACGCAAACCCCCTAGCTGGGTTTTCGAGCTGGTTGTGTTTGCCTCGTCTTTCCCCGTGTGGGCGCAGGTATGTATGTCGCATAGGTGG
Organism: Cepaea nemoralis; assembly: GCA_014155875.1. Taxonomy (NCBI): domain Eukaryota; kingdom Metazoa; phylum Mollusca; class Gastropoda; order Stylommatophora; family Helicidae; genus Cepaea; species Cepaea nemoralis. Next base: position 715,486 of record JACEFZ010002257.1, read on the forward strand.
ATTGGCTCCTTCGGCACCCCTAGAAATACATATTTACTCCCCAGAATCACGGGATATAGGGGATCGAGTAATACCGCGGCTGGGATGATGCCCGTGACGTATCTCGACCTAATCTCTACGTTAGCGATTGGTAACGTCATGGCTACCGCACTCTTCATAGCCGGCTGTATCTCGATGCTTTCCCCAGTGAGTTGGTCTGGTCTCACTAGACTGGCGGCAATGACGGCTTCCCCGTCTAGGCCAGTGTCATAGAGACACTCAACCTGCTGGCCGTTGACTTCTATCAGTTCGACCACAGGTGGCCTCTCTTGATCCAGAGTCTCTTCGCCGACCTCGACCTTTTCGGTGGCAACAGCCTTTGGAGCCACTAGGCAGGCCGCAAAGTGTGAGCTCTTAGCCTTCGATCTGCAGTCCCTTGTATTGTGCGAGGGTGACTGGCAAATCGAACACCACTTCTCACTCCACTTTCCGTTTCGGTGGAGAGTTATGTGGCTTCTTGCTCCCATCTTTCGACTTCTCTGGACTCTGGTCAGAGGATTTCTCATAAGGTTCTACATTCTTGGCATGAGAGGTTTTCAGTTTCTTTCTGTCAGTCTTGTCCTGACTTTTACCCATGGAGGGATGGGTTTCCCCACCTTCACCATGCACCTCGACGAATCGTTCGGCCATTTTGGCTACTACCTCTAATCTTTCCGCCCCTTGTTCTCCCAAGAACTCTTTGAGCGGTGTCGACATATGCTTCCGCATCTGGTCGACGATCATCAGTTCTTCGAGACTGTCGTAATCGTGTGCGAACTGAGCTAAGTCCATCCATTTATGGAGGTAGGATCTAAGACGCTCGGCCGTACGCAGCAAATAACTCACTCGGCTCTCGTTTCGCTTCTCGAAACTTCTTGCGGTAAGTATGCGACGTCATCTCGAACCGTTTCAACAGCGCTGCCTTCAGTTCGGCATAATTATTCTCGTGACCCGCCGGTAAACGCGAATAGACCTCGTAAGCGGTACCGCGCAACCCCTGGGACAGTTTCAGACACCACTTGTCTCGATCGAGACCCATGGCGACAGACATAGCCTCGAACTTTTGTAAGAACTGGTCGATCTTTTCCTTATCTTCCTCAAAAATCGGTAGAGGAAACTTCATGGCATGATAACCATGTCGACCTAAGGTAGGTGAACCAGGGAGTGAAGACCCTCCTACTGCTCCCTCAGTCTCTCTACTTGATTGTGCCCTGAGCTCGAGTTCCCGCATGCGGTACTCATGCTCTCGCTTCTGAGCCTCTTGTTCGGCTTCGAACTTTTTAGCGGCTTGTTCGATTTCGAACTTCTTCAACTCAAAGGCCATCCTTCGATCCTCCGCTTCTTGCTGTCTTCTCTCTCTCTCTTCCTGACGGAAGTCTCTCTCAACCCCTTGGATATACTCTGTTAGTGCAGTGCCGGTGAAGCCCATTCCTTCGCCGGTTGCCCGCACTTCCTCCATATTTAATTTGGTGGATGCCATACTTAGAGAGTATATGTTAGTAGTGTGAGTGATAGGTAAATAACGCAATATATAGATATGCAATACACCAATCTAATATATATGACGTCCCAACACACCACACGTCAATCTGTCTTTGTCAAGAGAAGAAACAGGACCAAAGACCTATGTAGACCTGAATAGAGATACTAGGAATGAAATGTCCTAACCATAATCACCAGAGCTGTCTCATCAATATCCCGGACGAGCCCCCAAATAATGTCGTAGTATTTTCCTGGGGTGAGGGAAGCATACTATTACATCTTAATAACGGGATAGATGCACTCTGGGAATACAATAAATCTCAGTCTACAGACCCCACCAGCCCTTGGATTCCTGTCTCTCTCACTATCAACCGCTGGACAATACCTTTTTCACCTCTCATCCAGAACAGATGACACGACTCTGGTGTCTACACATAATGACTAGATGATATAATGTACAAGAGGATTATCAACAAGGGGAATGTTCATGAGAGAATCCTGGCCACCGCCAGGAG
>JACEFZ010002257.1:720000-822500 GCA_014155875.1 Cepaea nemoralis
CGCGTGAGTTTCTGTTTGCACCAGATTGTTGTATAAGACAGAATGTCCTGTCTCACAGGGAATTCTCAGAATTAACTTCTGAAAATTGCATCACTGCTGAAAAATGTGAACGTTCAGCACTTGATATATTGCTTCAAGCTACGTCATTTGTGTTTGTCGCCAAGCTTTCAGTGATGACCCACATAGCGTTTCCACAAGACAAATTTATGTGTTTGAGGAAAGCAGTTTACTACCCCGGGACAGGTAAGAGGCTAGCATGGTTGCTAGTAGACGTACTTCTGATGTGTCTCAACAGATTTACAACCTCTCTGCGGCAAGGCTAGGGTTACAATTCCTACATTACGAAAATAACTCAAGAGTGGCAAGATTTACGTGAAGGAATCATGCACCAAGATGTAGAAATGTTCATCATCCAAGGACGCCAAGTTTACACAAGTCCCGTAGCAGGTAGCTGCTGTGAGTTTGTGAAATGTTAGGACCATCAGATCTTGTTAGACGGAGTACATGGAGGAATATGTCGTCAGTCTTTCCTAGCAGACATTCAAACCTCGTCCAACCGCACTCATGCCATTGTCAGCGCAACATCCTAACGATTACATCAACGCATCCACTACATTAAGATTTATTTAACATTTACTGTGCCAACAGAGGTCGAAATAATTTTGTTCGAAAGCAGTCACAGATAGTTATTGGTTCAGGTTTCAGGTTCGAAACGATAGACGTCTTTACAGCTGGGAGGGTAATCTCCGAGTCGTGGTCCGTATAAGGCCAGTGAAATCACTTGGTGTATCTGCCCGAGGCGACCGTAGCCAGTATTCTAAATTCAACAGGAGCTTTTTTAAACCTGCTGATATATCTTCTTCTTCTTTCGTTCGCCTGAAATATGTTTATAACTGCAATGTTGTCTCTTGTATGAATCTAACAGTCTTTTTTCAGTTCACTCAGCGGTCCATAGAGTTTATCTTCCACTGTTGTCTCTCTAGGCCAGAAGGTTGGCCTGGATATGTTGTAGTCTGGGCAACCCTGGAGTATGTGCTCTGCTGTCTGCTACGCCAAACCACATGTGCACATGGCTGAGTCACCAGTCTTGAATTTTGTATACATGTGGTTGCGTAATCTATTGTGTCCTGTTCTGATATGTCTGATAGTCTACAACATGGAATCATTCAGCTACAAAGCGATGATGAGCTGAAAGCTAGGTGCAACAACCTCCCACTGCTTGAGTTCTATAAACATTACACAAATAATGATAAATTGTTCACTTTGAGGAGGCATGGATTAAAATATGCGTCTGCGTCTGGAATAACACACTGCTGCGAGCAGTTCATTTCAAAACTTAACATCGCAGAGTCAGCTGCGCTCTATACTGACCTACGCAAATCTGGAGAAATACATGATCAAATAGAAGCTAACAGCATTCACCTCACCAAGAGAAGCAATTCTAGCCATCACATTAAGAGTGTGTTAATTGCCCTAATATACTCATAGCATGGTACTTTATAAGTTACTAATTGTGTATGGTCAGGGAATAATGTTACAAATATGCAAATTACTCTTGGCATAAATTTTTTTCCCCACCCTCCTCCGCTTCAGAGGGACAATGGCTCCAGTCACCGAACAGTATGGAGACTGCAAGAAGCAAAGGCCTGGCAGGCTAGTTCTTTACTGTTACCTATTACCTTAGAATTCGATAACTAACACAGTTTAAAAAAAAATTGGTTAAAAGGATCCTCCATAGAAGCATCCTTGTCGAGTAAGGAAAGTCACGTGCACTTGGTGATTGAATGTTAACATCTTAGGAATGTATGAGGCTAGCCGTATAGGGGCAGGAATAATGTCAGTCTGTCAACTAATCGTAAAAACATCGCCGCGGACCAAACACGTCCTTCCCCAAGTATTTCGGACCTTTAACGTCTTAATACTCTCTGGGGGCGGTCCCGTCCGAGTCATGAATCCGGACGTCTTTCCCCTTCCGTGGAGACGTTTGGTCACATTCGTTATCCCCGTTGTTACGCTTGTCCCTTCGCTCTTACCATGTCCACTCTTCAAGCCCTCCCTCCCTCGGTGAGGAGACCCGTGCAGCCTGTGCTTGCCCCTTAGCAAGTGTCATAGTGGGGAGCCAGCTTCTTCCCCCGCCACGGCCTCTGTCACCTCCATTCGCCTCCGTTGCCGTGTCTTTTCATCGTGCCCGTCCACGGTGCTGCACTCTACTAGGAAGCCGATTCTTTCTTTCCGTTTCGTTTCTGGACCCACCTCTTGGTCTCTGCAGCTGACTGAGTGCGACATACGGTCAATTATCGCCATGTTATGGAGGTTGGACTTTGGCCGACATTTACATGGTTTGACTGCACTCAGGTTCACCACTCACGCTAGGAGGAAAGGCTAAAGATCTGACACGAGACGTTGTAAGTTCTTGGTCTTGATTGAGAGATTGTTGGTACTGCAGTTACCGCTTCTAACCAGATTAGTTTCGAGACTAATTCCACTCCAGGTTCCGACAGTTCCATAGCCAGCACGAGGCCTTTTCAGCTGCCTCACACAGTTTGTTTCTGGACCCGAGTTCTTGCTTGAACTTTAATGCCCATTCGCTTCAGCACATCAAACACGGAGTGGGAGACCAGGCCTCTGGCGCAAACCTCAACGGCAAATAGCCTGACGGTGTACTCCTCCCGCCTAAGAATTGCGACCATGTCATCGTACTTCTCTAACTTGTACACATGTTGCTCCTCAATATTGGACTCCTACGGGACGGTCAGCTCAATCAGCTTTAGCTGATTGGCTGAAGATGAGCTAAGTATGATGTCAGGTCGCAAGCCAAACCTACGTCAGTTCTCAGTCTCTCGCACCATCGAAAACGGTAGCAAGAGGCAAGTCTTCAGCTTTACCTTCTTTGCGCCCTTATCGGACGAAGGAAATCTCCATCAAGTCGGCATGTACCCCTCTTTGTTTGCCTTCATTCTAGCTACATCCACTATGGTAGCCAATTCAGTAAGATCTTTGTTATGCCGCCATGTAAATCGGCCTTGGGTCCAGACAGTACGTGAGTAGTATGTAATGGCCTATGTGAGTATATATGTGAGTATGAGGATACCTAACAGCTGCTGATTTTGTATATTTTAAAAAAGTTAAACATTAAGTATTAACAATAGTATATAGAGGTTATAGTAAACATATTATTTGTGACGTGTAAAGTGAAAATTGAAAGCCAACACAACAGTCAAAATACTAAATTAGTGCACAAAAGAATTCAGGAACCTACTAATAAAAGAACAAGTACATCAACAGGGTGTCTAACAACTGAAGATGGCAAAATCATAATAGAAAAAGACCAGATTCTACAGGTATGGACAAATTATGTGAAACACCTTTATGATGATAACAGAGACGAACAGTATGATATTAGACTTAATAATGAAGGACCGCCAATTTTGGAGATTAGTTAGTTAGTCTTTCCTCTTGAGCCTAAGGCGGCACATAGGGCAGAAGTCCTGTCTCTCCATGCTTGGCGGTTCGCTGCTACCTGTTGTAGATCTTGGATATCTACTTGGTCATTGAATGAGCCTTCTCTAATGATGGTTCTACGCAGGGTCTCTCTTGGTCTTCCCCGTTTTCTTTTCCCTACTGGTGACCATATGAGGGCTTGGTAGGGGAGTCTTGGCTTGTCCATTCTGAGTACATGGCCGATGTAGTTCCAACGGCGTCTTCTTATGAAATTGGATACTGTATCTTGCTTAGTCTCTTGTCTTATTTGCGAATTGGTTCTGAAGTCTGTCCAGTGGATGTTTAGAAGTCTTCTAAGACATTTGTTCTCAAAATTGTCTAATTTTTTATCTAAAGCTACCGTTGATTTCTAACTTTCACAATTTTGGAAATGGAGGTTCGAAATGTTCTTAAGCATATGAAAGCTGGCAAGGCCCCCGGTGCAGATAACATCACAACAGAAATGATTAAAGCTTTAGAAGAATTTGGACTAGATCAAGTCACCAGACTGCTGAACACATTATATGATACTGGAGATATACCTCCTGAATTATGTAACTCTATATTTATTGCAATCCCAAAGAAATCAGGAACCTTGGAATGTGATCAACATAGAACAATTAGTATAATGAGTCACATCACAAAGATTATGCTAAGAATTATCATGCAAAGAATGAGGAAGAAGATACAACCTGAAATAGGGGAAGAACAATGCGGGTTTGTAGAAGGAAAGGGTACAGTAAATGCTGTGTATATGCTGCGAACAGTTATTGAACGTGCTATAGAAGTAAACAAGGATATACATCTTTGCTTTATTGACTATACAAAGGCTTTTGATAGCGTTAGACATGTCAGCATGGTGGATATGCTTGCAGATCTACAAATTGATGGGAAAGACATTAGACTTATAAAAAACATATATTGGAAACAACAAGCTGCAATAAGGATTGATAATGAAGTGGGACAGTATCAGCCAATTAAGAGAGGTGTTAGGCAGGGATGTGTGATGTCTCCAGATCTTTTTTCCCTGTACAGTGAAAATATTTTCAGAAATGTAGAGGATATAAATGGAATCAGCATTGGAGGACGAAACATCAATAACATTAGATATGCAGATGATACAGTATTAATTGCAGACAATGCGCAGGACCTGCAACAATTAGTAGATGCGGTTGTTGTACACAGTGAGCAACTGGGGTTAGAATTAAATTGTAAAAAGACTCAGGTTATGGTCGTCAGTAGGAAGGAAGAAGTGCCACAATGTAATATACAAGTAAATGGAAATATTCTTCAACAAGTGAATCGGTACAATTATCTTGGAACAGTTATAACATCTGATGGGAGATGCCTTGAAGAGATTAGAACAAGAATCGCCATGGCGAAAGTAGCCTTTAGCAAGATGAAAAACATTCTGACCAATAAAAAGATGTCAATTGAAACGAGAAAAAGAGTGTTGAGGGGATACATAGAGCCTGTTCTTTTGTATGGATGTGAAACTTGGACAATGAGCAGTCAAGCTGAAAAGCATCTGATGGCTGCAGAAATGTGGTTTCTGAGGAAAATGCAAAGAATACCATGGACAGACAGAAAAACCAATGACCAAGTACTACAGGAGACAAATGAACATCGTAAACTGATTAGAGAAATTAGAAGTAGACAGTCAAAATTTTTTGGACATCTTATGAGAAGAAATGGATTGGAGAACTTAGTGACAACTGGCAAGATCGAGGGGAACAGACCAAGAGTAAGACCGAGAGGAAAATATCTGGATGGCTTGGCCACATGGCATGGAAGAGACAGGAACACTGAGCTGATCCACGACACTGGTGATCGAGTGAAATGGCGAGTCATGACCGCCCACGCTTTCCGGCATGGCACATGATTGATTGATTGAAAGTGAAAAAGTAAAGATGGCGGCATTAGTAAGGAGGTCTAAGTGCAACAATTTCGATGCATATTTGCGAATCCGATCGTCAGAAGCCTTGAGGTTTTCCAATATATATATAATGAAAAATGACCAACCGTGAATTATAATGGCGGTTATTACTGTCTGCAGGGACCTAAACACTATCATCATACCATTATTGGTGTCTTACCGATACAATCCGCGTCCTCAGATGTGTGACAATATACAGCTGGTCACGTGATCACATGTCTAAGGGTACAGCTGGGACACGTAGTTAATGGCTACGACAGGAACACGTTAGGTTGTTACATACAGCCTGTCACATGTCTAAGGATACATCCGGGATAAGTGGGTAATGGTTACACTCGGGCAAAGATGACGTTGCGGCCTTTTTAACTGTTTAAGGGGTATAACCGGGACACGTGGCAAAGAGGGGTACTACAGAAAAATGGTCGTCTGTCGGTTGTTGGGACCTAACTCATGATGATCACCGTGTATGGGAGTGACTCCACTGCCTCGTCAACAGAGCATCAGAAGTTTTTACAAATCTCACTTCGCCCTCTTTTCTATGGCGTGTCGTGCTAAGGTAACCGAGTAACGAGAAAGGACACGAAACTACTATCACGGCATCAATACAACAAAATGCAGTTTCGAATGTAGTGTACGCAACTATAACCAGTTCATCACATTGTCCAACTAAGCCTTTCTCATAGTCATGGAAGAGAGATGTGATAACCGACTCCAGTCGAGGGAAGGCGTACCCTTTACTTAACAGCTAGCGGTCATACAATGACGATTTTTTAATTGCCATTTATCAACTGTATAATAGTACACACGAACACAACACGTTGTCCCGCCTCAACATTAGGCGTCACATGTAACAAGACATGGTCTGACCAGCTAAGCTATCGCTTCTCAAATCAAGCATTTACACTTTCATTAATTCTTCTATGTGTCCATAGGGGTCTTTGCATCTTTCCCCAGAAACACATTTCCAAGGCCAATATAAGGTGTTCAATGTGTCTACTCATTGTCATGATTCACATCCAGACAAACGGACAGGTTCTATGTAATTTTTCAACATTCAAATAGGAAAATATATTAGCTAAATTATTTAAAATAATGGTCAAATACAGAAATACCTCGGCCAAACTTTTCAAAAGTAGGGAAAAATGTTAGCCAAACTAATAAAACTGTTGGCCAAAGTAAGAAATATTTCACACAAAGTAGGACAAAGGTTGGCTAAATTAAGAAAAAATACCTTAGCCTTACCTGCGAGCTTGTCAGTCCGCTCATTTCCTTGTACTCCCGCATGCCCTGGCACGAAGATGAAACTAATCTTTGTCAGCCGAGAACGCTCCAGAGACAGCAACCACTCTCTTCGGATCCACCCCATCCCTATCCTCTTGAGCATGCTCATTGAGTCACTAAGAAAACATGCCCTATTGAATGTCTGTGTCTTGAGCCATGTTATTGCTTTAATTACTGCCATGACTTCCATAGTCACGCTACTTGTGGTCTCAACAAAAGCACCAGAGTTCTTCACCATTCTCCCTCTGGCCTGCGCTGTGAAGGCCCATGAGCTTCTCACTACACGCTGCGGGATTTGCTGAGGAGGAGATCCGAGCACTTATGGACTGAATGGTTCGATGTGCAATGAGGATGATCTGTCGACTAACTAACTAACTAACTAACTAACTAACTAACTAACTAACTAACTAACTAACTAACTAACTAAGAAAAAGTACGGAGAAACTAAGAAATATGTATGGCAAAGTAAGAGAAATGTTTATCAAAGTGAGAAAAATGATGGTCAAACAAAAAAATATTTATTGCAAAGAAAGAACAATGTTTACCAAACTGAGAAAAATTCATGGCCTCTTTAGACAATATGTTAGCCAAATTAAGAAAAACTGATGACCAAAACAAGACAGATGTTAGCCAAATTAGGAAAAATACTGGACAAATTAAAAAATATGTATGGAAAAGTATGAAAAAAGTTAACCAAAATAAGAAATAAGTTAACCAAATGAAGAAAATTATTAACCAAAGTGAGAAAAAATGTCGACCAAAGTAGGAAAATGTGTTAGCCAAACTAATGAAATGTTGGCCAAATACAGAAACATATAGACTAAATTGATAAAAAGTAAGAACATTTGTTAGCCAAATAGGAAATACATTGGCCAAACATATAAATATCTCAACCAACTTATAAAAAGTAAGAAATATACTAGTCAAATGGGGGGAGAGAAGAATAGTGACCAAATAAAAAAAATATCTCAACCAGACTTATAAATACGTCAACCGAAATAAGAAAAAAAAAGTGTTACCCAATCTAGGAAATATAATGGTCAAAATAAGAAATATGCTAGCTAACTGACGAAAAATATTACACAAATGAAAAAAAAAAAAAAAAAAAAAAAAACATATTAAACAAAGATAGAAAAATAAAAATGCATTCGATAGAGTAGATAGAAACAAGCTGTGGGAAATCCTAAAACAATATGGAGTGAGTACATGTCTAACAAACGTAGAAGTTTATAAAACAATAGTATTGCATAGTAAGAGCAACTGGAGGACACCCAGAACCCTTCACCATAGGATCTGGCTTACGAAAAGTTGTGTCCTGTCTCCTCTCTTGTTCATAACATATATAGACAACATATGTAAAGAAACCAGCCAAACAGAGACAGCAAGAATACCGCATGACGAGAACACAGAAGAAGAACCATCTGCAAATCTAAACATTAGAAAACTCCTGTTTGCGGACGACCAAGCACTAATAGCAAAATCAGAAGCTGAATTACAAGACCACATGAATAGTCCAAACTAGTGTTTCCCAACCTTTTTTGTGCCATGCCCCACCTAAGCCTTTCTAAAATTCTTATGCCCCCCTCCCCCCCCCCCCCCCCCCCCCCCCCCCCCCCCCCCCCCCCCCCCCCCCCCCCCCCCCCCCCCCCACATTACATATACATTATTTTTAATATTCAAAAATTGAAATGTTCACTAAAGAAACTTGAATGATAGGGTTTAGGAAGAAATCAATAAGAAATTATTGAGCAAACACAGTAAGTAAATTTTCAAAACATATAATGGAGAACTTCTTCTTCTTCTTCTTCTTTTCGTTCATCCGGAGTGTTTTTTCAGATGTGATTGCGGTGTGTCTGTTAAACGCCCTTGGGCCGAAACCCGTAGGCCAACACATCCGGCTACAGCGTGCTTTTTTGACCAGGTAGCATTCCTGGGAGACTCTCACTTCTGTGGTGCCATCTTTACAACCCAGCTGGCCAAGGTTGAACGGTCGAAGACAACGGTCATCCCTCAAAGGAAGGCAGGGACAGTCCATAGCATTTTCCGCCATCCAAGGTTGCTTCCATAGTTGCAGGGCCGACACATAGCGCCCTGGATCTGGGCTCACCGAGGGAATCGTCAGTCCTGCTCATGGCTGCTTTAAATCCTCACTTCAATATATTGGTCATTTCGTTTGCCCCGGGCCATTCCCGCACAAACCAGACAAGTTTGCAGACGGTATCCACTCAGCGAGTTTTCGGACATGTGCTTGTCGTTGCGCCCGTCAGAGCTGTTCCAGGCACGACAGACATTCGGAAAACTACCTAGTCAGAGCTGTTCCGAACTAGAGCGGCATTCGGAAACTAGGTAGTCAGAGCTGTTCCTAGCACGAGAGACATTCGGACGAGACATTTCACTGGGACGTAATTGCGTAGTGTCAATTTTTAGTTTGCCACCCGTAGGACGACACTTCCGGCTTCCGGCGGGCATTTTTTAATGAGGTTAGCCTTCCTCTGGTTTCGAGGCACGTTAGACTGTTGTGATGTCGCCAACATCTCAGCTGGTCAAGATAGTACGATCAGCGACATCGCGGTCGGCCCTCAAGGGAAGGCAGGGGCAGACCATGGGCATTCCCTCGCTATCCAAGGAGGCTTCCATAATTGCAGAGCCGGCACATATTGCTCTGAGACTGGGCTGACCCGAGGAGTTGCCACGTCCTGCTCATGGCTGCTTTAGTTCCTCACTTCCATGTGTTGGGAATCTCGCTTGCCACTGATCGCTCAAGCACACACCAGGAGCGGTCAGACTGCGAGCGACATCGGTAAGCTTTTTTTTTTATTGCTTTTGACTTCGGACCACGCAATAGGTTCGCTCGCCGTGCGTTCCATTTCGCGTCATTGAGACGTTCTTCCACTTTTGTCTACACTCTCTATGAGTTAGATACAGACAGTTTTCGTAACCATTTCCTTCGACTGGGGCACTTTTCTGACTTTTTGTACTCGCTCACAAGGTAGGCTACATGTGCTGCCGGCTCAGCACCTTACCTTCGAGCAGCAGTGAACGAGAAACGGCCTGGCCCTCTCATCCGGGAATCTCTCATATCCCCCAGCTGAGGGCCTTCGAACTTGTATCAGACCTGAGCATGTAGCTTGCTCAGTATTACGCCTCTATTTTTCGAAAGGTGGGTATCGGCCCGGCTCTCAGATCCAAGGGTTTATGGCTTAGAGGCTTCCAGCCACAGCCCTCGACAGGGAGCCTTAAGTGTTTTGTCCGGACCAAGAACTTCTGCCTTCGTGCACCTGATTTAAATTTTTGACTGCTATCCTCAGTCTAACCTGTAGAGCAGCAGGTTGTGTCTCGCTTAGTCTGGTCCCTACCCCATGAGCTGTCCAATATGTAGTTTTTCATCCATCGGCAAGCACATGGGGTCGATGGGACACACAAGCTCCCCCACCACGGCAAGGTGGAGACACATCGGGGGAGATATAATGGAGAACCGTAATTCAAGTACAAAATAATTTTAATGAAAGATTTTTCTATGTTATTTTAATTATTAGTAATTATTAATTATTTAAATTTAGTGAGAATCTTGCGCTTGATGCTTGCTGCAAAGAGATTTTATGTCAGGTTCCAATTTAGTTAACTTCAGTCTCAAGTCTTCCCGTTTTGTTATATCCAGCCGATTTCTTCCATTTTCGAATTGTCCCCTTGACAATCGAATTGTCCCCCTGTGGGGCGTTGGCCCCACGTTGGGAAACACTGGTCTAAACGAAATGTGTAGGGAACATAACATGAAAATTAGCACAAGCAAAACAGAGGTAATGACTATAACTAAAGAAGAACAAACAACAATAATTCACCTAAACGAACATCCCTTTAAACAAGTAAAGAGTTTCAAGTACCTAGGAAGTATAATATCATCAAACGGCAGATCAGAAGACGAAATAAAAAAAAGTGCAATAAGGCAAATCAACTCATTGGACAAAAGGCACCAATACTAAACAACAAACATGTATCAATAACTACTAAGAAAGCACTTTACAACACAATCTTCCTACCAACTCTATGCTACCAATGCCGAATCTGGACAATGACAGAAAAAGAGAAAAGAAAAATCACGACAACAGAAATGAGGTTCCTGAGAAGAATAATCAACGTATCAAGAAGAGAGAAGATCAGAAATGAAGAAATCAGGACTAAAGTGGGGGTTAAAGCAGCACTAGATTTTATTAGAAAGCAGCAGGTCAAATGGTTTGGCCATGCAAGTAGGCTACCAGTCAACAGCATACCACAACAATCAATGATGTACAGACCAGATGGAAACAGAGGAAGAGGCCGACCACGTAAACGTTGGACGGAGGGAATAGCAGACTCAATGGGAATATCGATATATGAAGCCCGTAATCGGGCAATCTCACGAAGTTTATACTTCACCTCGACACCGCAAGGTACAAGAGGAACATGATGAGATTAGATGAGATGATGAGAAAAAATAATGACCTAATCAACAAATATATGGATAAAAGTAAGAAAATGTGAAAGGTAAATGTGACATCCGCATATCAGCGTCTCTCATAGATCAATGACACCTGTGTTTAAAAGCACTTCAGATCATTACCACCAACGTTTAACATAGCCAGCATCATGAGCATTTCGTTTTGTCATTATATCAACATGAATTAATAGTTACATACACAATGTACACTGTTACGTTTTACTTTGTTATGACACACAATGATACAAGGAAGTCACATAACATATTATCAGTGATATAATCTTCAAGGCATCTTATATGCCTTGAAGGGATTAGAACAAGAATCGCCATTGCGAAAGTAGCCTTTAGCAAGATGAAAAACATTCTGACCAATAAAATGATGTCAATTGAAACGAGAAAAAGAGTGTTGAGGGGATACATAGAGCCTGTTCTTTTGTATGGATGTGAAAATTGGACAATGTGCAGTCAAGCTGAAAAACATCTGATGGCTGCAGAAATGTGGTTTCTGAGGAAAATGCAAAGAATACCATGGACAGATAGAAAAACCAATGACCAAGTACTACAAGAGACAAATGAAAATCGTAGATTGATTAGAGAAATTAGACGTAGACAGTCAAATTTTTTTGGACATGTTATGAGAAGAAATGGACTGGAGAACTTAGTGACAGCTGGCAAGATCGAAGGGAACAGACCAAGAGGAAGACCGAGAGGAAAATACCTGGATGGCTTGGCCACATGGCATGGACGAGACAGGAACACTGAGCTGATCCACGACTCTGGTGATCGAGTGAAATGGCGAATCATGACCGCCCACGCTTTTCGGCATGGCACATGATTGATTGATTGAATAAATACATATTAAGGTATATAAAAAAAAAAGATATTACTAGCACGAGCTCCAATTCTCCACATCACACTATCTTCATTAAATGTGTCCTCCTTGAGAATATTAAACGTTCTCTATTAAAGAGGTTTTCATCAACATGACATTCTTCCCAAGGATCATCTTTCTTCTTAACATAACCCCCTATCACACCACCAGATACAATTATCCCTTCAACGTACTCTATTTACTAAATAACCTTCAAGTGTCTCACAAAGTCTCCTATTACATAATGTTTTATTGACCTACCTGTCATCAATTAGATTTCCAACAATAACTAAACTCTTCGTGATCATTATTTCACTTTGTATTGCACATATCGTCAGCTCTCCTAAGTATATTTCACCCGTTGTCACCAGAGTCAAACCCTTCAACCAAACCTTCCATACTTTCCTCAAACTAGTTACTTAGAGACCTGTTATGTATCTTCTGTAGGTGTGTCAACAGTATCTTGAACTTGTATCTGAAATGACATTCACACTACATAATTAGCACAGTCACCACTTTCCCCCTTTACACTACCCAAAATTTCAACTTACTATTTATACGTACCTGCTAAAGAAGCACTTCTACAGACTACACATTCATCTCGCTATACTCTTGGTTTCTTTCTACCATAAAATATCTCTGTCTTTCGTAGATGTCTTCACAACGCTTCCATGTCACATCACCAAGAGCTTCAAACCTCCATTGTACACGAGCTACAATGAAACACTCATGACGGTTAACAACATTTATTTCAAGGTCATCTGTGGTTCCAACTGGCATAGTTTCCATATCATCTAGGTATTTGTCATCACGGGACCATTTCCCATGGCTGCCATCTTCACCTTTCCATACTACAATGTCTGCTACATTAACATTTCATTGTTCCACCTCTCAACAATACAAGGGTTTTTCTCCAAGTTTAGCTCAAATAACATTTCTTACGGCGTCCACACCTAGCTGACTTTATCATTCACATCCGCAATAGCGGCAAGTCTGCAACCAACCAACAGTGTCTGCTATGAAGTCAGCCTTTTTTAATACCACGTCTGCCTTAATGAGCCCTTGAATACCATTTACCACATCTACTAACCGACTTTCAACGTTCCATACCAAATAACATTAACATTATCTTTGATTACATGTAACGTATGTGTATCATCCCGCAGTCCTTTCCAAGAAGACGTTGCTATATGCGCTACCTTAAAAGGAGAGGCTATTAAAAGTTACTACGGGAGAAGCGAAACTAACTTTGTTTTCAAATAAGGCCAATTGATTGGCGGAGTCCCCGGAAACAAAGGCGCGTTAACAAGACAAAGGCGAAGCTAGGACTCGCCATGTTTTGTTCAAGATAGGAGTTATACATTGGGTCAGTGTGGCTTAATTTAATAGCTCACTTATTCTCTGCGCTTTGGGTGAGCATTATAAGACATAATCTTATTTTATGTATTAGGATAAATGCTTCTCCAAACAATATCATGATTTAAGTTGTGTGTGTGAAAAATATGAGAATCACTTTTCATTGAAAAGTTGGTTTGAGTTGCGCAGTCTGTCCATCGCCATGTTGTCCAGTCGGCTTTGATAAGGCTTACAATGTAATCTTGTCACCTTTCTGATACGCTTTGTGAACCTATTTTATTCCTAAATGCTTATCTTTCACAAATTGTCTCTGTGTTATAAAGTTTTCTTTCTGAGTGCATATTATATTTCTATTTTCTTATGAGGGAGAAATATTACTATATGTGTACAACATAAATAGTCTGTTAGATAGAGAGAGAGATATTCTCGCTTGACTTATCATGCACTTAGCAGTTAATCTTTTGTTTACATTGTTGAAAATACACAGAGGTGTGATTGTCTGGTAGTCTTTTTCGTAAATGCTGTTATGAGATTTTCAATTTGTATGATATATAATCTCAAGTGAGTGGGAAATGACACCATGCTCTTGTGTTTTGGCTTTGAGATGTTGGGTAACTGCCCACTAAGGGATTCCTACATTGTATGGGAAAAGATTCACGTGATTTCTCTTTTATGAGTATTTTACCTTTTATGTTCATGTTTGTTACTGCTGGAGTAAACATAACTTCACCCCAGTGGGGAAAAACACATGATGATGAGGATGGTGATGGTGAGGATGATGCAAGAGGAGATGACTGATCTGGTAGCTAGCCTTCTGCCATTTGTCAGTGGTACTTACCTAATGCTGTTTGTAACTATGGAAAGGAGATTTATGAATTGTTTACATGAGGCCATTGTCTCAGGGATTTTGTCCATGTTGGGATAGCGGTACTATCAAGATGGTTGGATATTTAGGAGGTGAATAACCCCCCAGGAAGCTCCAGTGTCAGTCCAGAAGAGATGTACCTTTTGAGTAGATACCTCACTCACTTTTGGGAGTGAGGCAGAACTCTACTGTAGGCGACGAGTGCTAGGAAACTAGAAACACCCTTCTTTCTTCCTCCTGTTTGTTTCCTTTATTTTTATTATGATACACTGTTATCAAAGTATGGGTTTTATTACTAATGTATATCGACCCTGTTTTTTTTCTTCACTATATAGCGCTGGAGAGATGCGAGTGGAGTATTTTGCACTGGATTTATAGTCAACATTCTTGGATTTAGAGGCAGGAAACTGGGTTATCAGCCTACCCCTAATATTCTACAGAGAGTGCTGGTTACTGCTACACACCCTGAACCTGTAAGTTAATGCCTGGATAATTAATGGACTTTGACCATGCTAAAGTGGATTCACTACCTCTGGGAACTTACAGACGGTGTTCATCATTTCAATGTCTGCAAAGGCATGAGGCATGCCTGGCCTAGATGGATCCAGCGTATACCCTCTTCTAAATGTCACCGCCTGATTCCACATTCAACTGTCATATACCAGAGGCTCATGGATAGTCTGGGGTTCACCATCATTGAACAGTATGGATTTACCAAGTGCTTTTGTGGACTCCCAGCTTCCTTTGAATCTTCTCATCCATCATATCCCAGACATGGGCAATCAAGCACTATACCAAAGCCCGGTCAATCAAGTCGTGTATTTAGATGAAGAAAGAGATAGTCAACATCTCAACCCAGAAAAAGGCTGGAATATTTATGCCCAATTCAAGTTAGCTCTGTCAGGAAATACTATGGATAATGTGATGTTCCTCCTCATCCAAAGATGTGCTGAAAGTTTCTGTGCCTGATCATGGTTGAATCAATCACATGGACAGCTGAAGTCTTATAATGTTTGTTACACCACGCCGGAACGCTTCAGACTTAAAACTCTGATATACCACGCCGGAATGCCCCTAGCCCAGTTACTTAGCAGCTGTGACTTGGTGGATTACAGTATATACTCATGGTGAATTCATATGGATTACCCATGTTTAAGCTTTGGATATAGGATCCGGAGGTGGAAGCTCTGTGTGTGTGTGTGTGTGTGTGTGTGTGTGTGTGTGTGTGTGTGTGTGTGTGTGTGTGTGTGTGCAATCCCCAATTTTCTGAATATATATAAGGCAGCTGTTTTCCTGGATTATAGCGAGTGGGATTATGGCCAGACTTGTTTCTAGTGGATAATGCAGTAGAAGGAGTCATATACACATAGGATGGTTCTAGAGACAGATTATATAGATTTCCTTTATCTATGTCTTTGTATGAATTATTTACTTTGTTTTGTGTGTGACACATGTATTTTTTGTGAACCTTTTTTGGGGATATTTTGGGGGAAGTCTGTTCTGGTTGTATAAATTGTGTGCATTGCCTGAATATGATCATTTCTTTCATGAATATGTCACCCTGGTTCAGCCAACAGGGTTTGTCCAGGACCCAAATGTGATCACAATACAGTTGTTTGTTTTTTGGTTTAACCAAGCCTTGAAGTTAATTCATTGTAAACATATTGTTCCAAAGTTGATGTTTATAACCCAGTTATGGTTAATGTTATGTGATACAGTGATTCATCGTGGTTTTTTTGTCTAACAGCGGTTGTTTCCCTCTGTTATGTAATGCAGTTGTTGCGTCCAACAGTGATTGTTCCCCGTCTGTTATGTAATATTGTGGATGTGCATGACAGTGGATACTTGTCATTGTTTATATATATATATATATATATATATATATATATATATATATATATATATATAGTATATGTGTGTGTGTGTGTGTGTGTGTGTGTGTGTGTGTGTGTGTGTGAGAGAGAGAGAGAGACTAAATGTGGGACGGGGCACTTACACATAGACACACCTTCTGGGTAGAGTGACTAGTTACTCGGGTGTCTGTGGTAGAACTTCCCGGATCTCCTAGCCTTTTATGGAAAACATTTCTTCTATATTAGTGATGAACTTGCACCCTTTTCTGCCTTGTTCAATGTTTGAGGGTTTCTCGAGCCAGTGTATTATTTCCTATAGAGGGCGTGTTTGGGATTAAGATTCCATTCATACGGAATACCCCTAGCGAACTTGTCCTTATTCTCATTTATTATCGTTACCACCCCACATTACAGAATAGCCAATTTTCTGCTGACTAGGCCGATTTTCCAACCCAATGGAGATAAATCATCTGTCCCCCTAACCTACCAAGCACTATTCTAGACAATGAATATGGTCAACGATCATCACCCCTAGGAAGAACTTGAAAAAACAACAAAGATGGGGTTCTGGGACAATGATTTGAATTCCTTGGACTATCAGAGTAACTCACGATGATCACTTAAAAGATGCTAATGAAAATAGAGCATTATATACATCAAACACAACAAAATCTTCTTTAAGAGACATATACAAACCAGTGTTAGTAATGGAAAAAGTTAAATTTGTGTGATTACATTTTAATTAAAATTTAAAAATAATAAATCGCAATTTTATTGCGCAAGATATAAGCTCAATATACGTCCTATACCTAACCTAAACTAAAATTGCGATGTATTATTTTTAAATTTATGCCAGGTGGAACCAGAGACGACCTTGCCATAAATGTTGTTCGCCATCATGAGTGCTTCATTTAGTTCGTGTACAATAGAGGTCTGAAGCTCTTGGTGATGTGATATGAAAAAGTTGTAAAGATATCTACGAAAGACAGAGATATTTTATGGTAGAAAGAAACCAAGAGTGTAGAGAGATGCATGCGTAGTCTATAAAAGTGCTTCTTTAGCAGGTACGTTGAAATAGTATGTTGAAGCTCTGGGTAGTGTAAAAGGGGGAAAGTAGTGACGGTGCTAATCATGTAGTGTGAATGTCCTTTCAGATACAAGTTCAAGACACTATTGACATACCAACAGAAGATACATATCAGGTCTCTAAGTGACTGGCTTGAGGAAAGTATGGAAGGTTTGGTTGAAGGATTTGACTCTGGTGACAATTGGTGAAATATACTTAGGAGAGATGACGATATGTGCAATACAAAGTGAAATAATGATCACGAAGAGTTTATTTATTGGTGGAAATCTAATTGATGACAGGTAGGTCAATGAAATATTATACAATAGAGTCTTTGTGAGACCCGTGAAGGTAGTAAACAGAGTACGCTAATCGGTGAATTGTATCTGGTGGTGTGATACGGGGCTATGTTAAGAAGAAAGATGACCCTTTTACATAATATCATGTTGATAAAAAAACCTCTTTAATAGGGGTACGTTTACTTTTCCCATGGAGGACACATTTGATCAAGACAGTGTGATGTGGAGAATTAGAGCTGGTGCTAGTAATATCTTTATTTGATGCCTTAATAGTGTACTTATTATATCATTAATAATATGTTATGTGACGTCCTTGTATCCCTGTGTGTCATGACAAAGTAAAACGTAAGAGTGTACCTTGTGTATGTAACTATGAATTCATGTTGACATAATGACAAAAAGAAATGCTTATGATGCTAACTATGTTAAACGTTTGTGGTAAAGATCTGAAGTGTTTTTAAACACAGATGTTATTGATCTATGAGAGAAACTGATCTGCGGATGTCACATTTGGCTAACACATTTTCATACTTTCGTCAACATATGTTTTCATTTGGTCACTATCCTCCCCCCCCCCCCCCACCCCATGTGACTAGTATATTTTCTTACTTTTTATAAGTTGGTTGAGATATTTATAAGTTTGGCCATTATTTTTCCCAGTTGGCTAACACATTTTCCTACTTTTTATAAGATAGGACGAGTGATGTATAAGTTTGGTTGAAATACTTCTTTACATGGTCAATATTTTTCCCCATTTGGCTAATACATTTTCCTACTTTTTATCAGTTTGGTTGATATATTTCTGTATTTTTCCAACATTTCATTATTTGGCTAACAAACTTTCCTACTTTGGTCGACATGTTTTCTGACTTTGGTAATTTTCTTCCTTTGGTTAACATAGTTCTTATTTTAGTTAACGTTTTTCATACTTTTCCTTACATATTTCTTAGTTTGACCAGTATTTTTCCTAATCTGGCCAACATCTTTCTTGGTTTGGTCATCAGTTTTTTTCTTAATTTGGCGAACATATTGTCTAAAGAGGCCATGAATTTTCCTTAATTTGGTAAACTTCTTTCTTTGCCATACATATTCCTTTGCTGACCATCATTTTTCTCACTTTACCATACATATTTCTTAGTTTGCCCGTACTTTTTTCTTCACTTAACCAACCTTTTTCCTACTTAGGGTGACATATATTCTTACTTTGGCCAACACATTGTCCTACTTTTTATAAGTTTGGTCGAGATATTTCGTAACTTGGCCAACGTTTTTCGTAATTTGGGTAACACATTTTCTTATTTCGGTCGACATCTTTATAAGTTTGGGTGAAATATTTCTTACTGTGGCTACCGTTGTAATAGTTTGGCTAACATTTTTTCCTACTTTTTATAAATTTGGTTGAAATATTTCGTAATTTGGCAAACATTTTTATTAATTCGGCTAACATTTTTCCTACTTAGTTGATATATTTATAAGTTTAGTTGAGATATTTCTGGTTTTGGTCAATACTTTTGATAGTTTGGGTAACATTTTCCCTACTTTTTATAAGTTTGGTTGATACATCGCAGAACACGCAGAAGGCGATTAAAATGCGACAGACTGGGTATCTGACACGTTCGAGTACTGTACTGGAACTGTGCATCATTTAGCCATCGCCGACCCATTCTTGAAAAACTACTCTACGGAAACGATATTGTAGTCTTACAAGAAACACAGCTCGGCGACGGAACAGTCAATGAACAGTCAACATATTGGTGTCTGAGATCGATATGTCCGCTCGGAACAGTGATGACCTGCAAGTGCAGGCATTAAGAATAATGACGCAAGTGCAACTTGTAATCGTGAAGGTTTATGTGCACAATGGGAAGGTCGACGTGCGGCAATGGCATATCATCTACTGTGGGGACTTGAATGCCAGAGGCAGTCAATGGGAGAATAGCATCACCAACAAACAGGGAGAAGATCTGGAGGACGCCCTGGCATCTGCTGCCCTAGTCTGTCTGAATGATGTGGAGGTCACTAGAATAGCCACTCGACCAGGTGACTCTGACAGCGTCATTGACTTGGCCCTGGTGTCACCCACCATCGCACCAAGGTGCCGGTGGGGCACACTGGGATACCACGACAGTGACCACTACCCCTGTATCATCCTGATCGAGAAAGACAGGGCCAGGAGTCAAGGAAACAAGACAAATGCCTTCCCAATGACAACACTGGTCAAGACGCCATAAGCAAGATCAGAAAAAGAAAACTAACTTCCTCCCGCAGGAGACAAGAAAGATGGTTGCAGCCACCATGGTGGAATGGAGAGGTCGAGAAGGCATCGCTGGGAAAGAGGCATGCTGTCAAAGACTGGCAAAAAGCCAGAAAGGCTAACACGCCACAGGTTGAGTTGACGAACCTGAAGACTGAGGTCCATAGGACGACGACTTTATTCAAATCCTGCACTAAACAGGCAAAGGCCGAGAAATGGGACGAGTTCTGCAGGAATGTGTGCTCCGAGCGATCTCTTACGACATTCTGACGCCTCCGTAAGAGCATGAACGTTGCTGCACAACGTAGGGGTATTCCAGACTTTCAAGGCACATACCTCACATGGAAAAAGTCGGATGCGGTAAGGCCCTTATTTCACACTACATGGAGCAGACTGACCAGAAAGACGAGCATGCCAGACAGAGGACCACAACGACACTCTCTCAGTTGTGCGAGGGGTAGGGACAAATGAAGAATGCATAGTCACAGCTGAGACAATACGTGCGATGCTCAAGAAATCACCTGACACTGCCCTAGGCCCAGACGGCATCGGATATGGTGACCTACTGGTGATGTTAGATGATGACATGGAAGAACCTGCCAGAGAAGTCAACACAAGTATCTAGAGGCGCCAGATCAAAGAGGAATGGCTACACAGTTACTTGCTGCCACTGCCAAAACCGAACAAAGACCATTCCAAGATAAGCGGCTACAGAATCATTACGATGCAGAACACTGCTGGCAAGCTACTGAAGAAAATTGTAGCACACAGACTTGCTTGTGACTTGGGACAACTCGGCTGTTTCTCGCCCACACTTGGAGGATACAGACGTAACAAAGAGTCATGACTGAATGCGGCGGTCTTTGCTCAAGATGTTTACGAAGGATTTCAGGTCAAAGAAGAGACATGTGCGGCCGCCATACACTTTGAGGACGCATACAATAGCGTATTTGTCGAGCACTTGATGCAAACCCTCCTCATACTGAAAGTGCACTATCACCTTGTGCGATGGATAGCTGCAGTTCTGCTCCAAAGGAAGGTGGTGCTAAGATGCGGGAGTTGGTCTTCTGAGCCGATAACGATATGTCCAGGATTGCCGCAGGGTTCACCACTGTCACCAGTACTATTAAACGTGTATACGGTGCCGATCACTGAACAACAGTTGGACGGGAGGGGTAAGGCTCTGTCATTTGCTGATGACATTCTCATGTAGCGGCAGGGTCGAGACAGACAGGCGGTTGCCAATGATATGCAGGGCAAACTAGATCGAATTTCCTCATGGTGTGCTGACGCCGGTGCCCTTGTCAACCCTGCAAAGGCAAGGTTACATGGTTCTCCATAATCAACCATATTGTGAACACAGACCTGCCGGCAGTAAGAATGGATGGGAGCATTTTGAGTAGAACCAAGTCAATGACATATCTTGGCGTGAGGCTTGATCGTAGTCTGTCTTTCAGAGATCATGTCGATTATGTCATAACGAAAGCTTGAAAAGGTTTGTCAGCAATGAGAGTCATGGCGACTGCCAATATCGAGCAAAGACTGCTAATACTTCTGTTCCAAGGACTGGTGCTTTCACGCATCGAGTATGCCCTGGCCATCCTCACTGTCAGCCCTACACAGATTGGAAGACTTGAAAAGGTACAAAACGAAGCCATGCGCATCATTTTGGGCTGCACGAGAGACACCAGCTGTGTACGAATGAGATACTTCCTTGAATTCCCGATAATGAACCACAGGATCAAGATCTGGAGAGCTCGTCCATACTTAAAAATAAGTGCAGATGAGCAGCACCCTCTGCATGATGCTATATTCAGAGAAAAGGGTGACAGGCTAAAGATGGGCAAATCATGGATGGGTCGGGCGGTAGATGTTGTCAGACAGGTCTGCAGCCTTACCAGTATCAACCCCGGCAAGGAATGGGTGCCGGTGCCTCCAGCTTTTAAGTGCACTTTCTCCTGCATTATCACACTCGACAGACGGTGCAGAGAGCAGAACCCTGCCGCTGTCAATGCAGAGGTCAACGCGCTCATCTATGAACACTCAGATAGCCCGAAGTGCTCATCTATACAGATGGATCTGTTGTAAAGCAGCAGAGAAGTGCGTGGGCATTTACAGCCCGTTCAGCGGGCCGAACCGTTCAAGAATCCAGTAGTGCCCCCTCTATGACCACGAGCAGTATGGCGATGGAGGTGATGGCTGTTACACAAGCTTTCATATGGCTGGAATCACAGCATTATACCAACGTGTGTGTACTAAGTGATTCAATGAGCATGATTCAGAAGGTCGAAGCTGGATCTGTACGTAGACAGTGGACTGAGTCGCTGCGGAAGTCTGTTGTCCGTAAAGTCACCTTCATCTTCGTCCCGGGACATGCGGGAGTCGAGGGAAATGAACGAGCTGATAAACTGGCTGCTCTGCACCCCCTGTCGATGGCCAGCCCATGGATCATGCCGATGTCATTAACGTCCTTAAAGATATGTCGAGTACAGAGGACTTTGACGTCAGTGAATCCACATCGCTGTCCAGGATGAAAGACTTGGGAGTAAGAATTGGCACGGCTAGACGCGAGAGGTACATCGAGAAAACGAGGTGCCTCGTCAACCAACACAGAACTGGCACTATTAGCCACCGGACGCTGATGCATATGCTGGGGGGAGGATCTGAGCACATATGGACCTGTCCGGAGTGCAATGAAGATACCCCAACTGATGCCTGATAACTGATAACTGATAACTGATCTCAGAATTTGGTAAACATTTTGCCCATTTGGCTAACTAATTTCATTTTTTCGGTCGATGTCTTTATAGGTGTTGCTGAGATATTTATAAGTTTGGCTCAGATATGTCCTGTTTTGTCCAACTTTTTCTTACTGTGGCCGACATATTTTCTTAGTCGGTGGATATATTTATACGTTTGGTCGAGCCTTTTCTAGATTTGCTCAATACTTTGTTAGTGTGGTTAACATTTTTCCTACTTTATATATGTTTGGGTGAAATATTTCTTACGTTGGCCAACAGTTTTATTAGTTTGGCTAACATTTTTTCCTACTTAAAAAAAAATTGGCTGAGGTATATCTGTATTTGACCATCAGTTTAAATAATTTAGCTAATATATTTTCTTATTTGAATTTTGAATTATTACACAGAACATGTCTGTTTGTCTGCATGTGAATCGTGACAATGAATAGACACATTGAAAAACATATATTGGCCGTGGAAATGTGTTTCTGGGGAAAGATACAAAGACCCCTATGGACACATAGAAGAATTATATAAAATTGGTGCGTATCCCTTATGAGACGTTGCAGTCAACACCATCATTTTTCAGCTGCTGTTGTTGTACTAGACAAGTGTTACGTTCAGTAGTTTACCATTGCTTTCTGAACGACCGGCTCCCATACCAGCGTGTTATAACACAACGCGACACGGTCTGCTGCACAAACTCATGAACCGCGTTCGCAAGCCTGTAGCCACGGAGACCGTAATGAAAATGTAAATGCTTGATTTGAGACGCGATAGCTTCGCTGGTCAGGACATGTCATGTTACATGTGACGCCTAAGGTTGAGCCGAGACAGCTTGTTGTGTTCGTGTGCACTATTATACAGTTGATAAAAGGCGGTAAAAATCGTCATTGTATGACTACTAGCTGTCAAGTAAAGGTACGCCTTCCCCCGACTGGCGTCGGTGATCACATCTCTCTTATATGACTATGAGAAAGGTTTAGTCGGACAATGTGATGAACTGGTTATATTTGCGTACACTACATTCGAAACTGCCTTCTGCTGTATTGATGGCTTGATAGTAGTTGCGTGTCTTTTGGTATCACTCGGTTACCTTAGGACGACACGCCATAGAAAAGAGAGGGCGAAGTGAGATCGTTTTAAACTTCTAATGCTCTGTTGACGAGGTATTAGAGTCACTCCCGTAAACGGTGGTTATCGTGAGTTAGGTCCCCGGATTCGCAGCCGACAGACGACCATTTTTCTGTAGTACCCCTTTTAGCCACTTCTCCCGGTTGTACACCTTAAACAGGTGAAAAGGCCGCAACGCCATCTTTGTCCGAATGTGACCATTATCCATTTGTCCCGGATGTATCCTTAGGCATGTGGCCGGCTGTATGTAACATCCTCACGTGTTCCGGTCGTAGCCATTAACAACGTGTCCCAGCTGTACCCTTTAGGCATGTGACCAGCTGTATGTTAGTTAGTTAGTTAGTTAGTTAGATAGTTTGTTAGTTAGTCGACAGATCATCCTCATTGCACATCGAAACATTCAGTCCATAATTGCTCGGATCTTCTCAGCAAATCCCGCTGTGTGTTGTAGCGGCGGCTGACGACACCAGTTCTGTGTTGGTTTATCAATCTTCTTGGGCTTCCTGCGTAGTGTTCTTGTTTGGCCACACCTCTTTTAATTTGCTGTTCTCGCAGTCTGACCATGGTTGTAGATTCACAGTCATCACTTGGTTCTCGCAAAAGTCTTACTTCTCGTAGAGCATTAAGAATGTCAGCCTGGTCCATGACGCGTACGCCCTCCACAGTAGCCTTACCTGCGAGCTTGTCAGCCCGCTCATTTCCTTGAACTCTCGCATGCCCTGGCACGAAGATGAAACCAATCTTTGCCAGGCCGAGACAGCTCCAGAGACAGCAAACACTCTCGTCGGATCCACCCCATCTCTATCCTCTTGAGCATGCTCATTGAGTCGCTAAGGAAACATGCCCTAGTGAATGTCTTTGTCTCGAGCCATGTTATTGCTTTACTTACTGTCATGACTTCCATAGTCAGGCTACTTGTGGTCTCAATAAAAGCACCAGAGTCCTCCTTCACAATTCTCCCTCCGGCCTGAGCCGTAACGGCCCATGAGCTTCTCACACGTCGGACGACCGACCCATCTGTACACATGACAGTATCACCGTCTAACGAATTCGAGAAAATCAACGCTTGTACTTCCGCCTCCAC
This sequence comes from Cepaea nemoralis, assembly GCA_014155875.1. Classification (NCBI taxonomy): domain Eukaryota; kingdom Metazoa; phylum Mollusca; class Gastropoda; order Stylommatophora; family Helicidae; genus Cepaea; species Cepaea nemoralis. Next base: position 744,695 of record JACEFZ010002257.1, read on the forward strand.
AGCAGCCGGATGTTCTTGTCTGCATTTTCTATATAGTTGGATGCAAACAGAAATAGACGTACAGAAATCTCTTGTACCCACTCCTCGCCAGGTTCTAAGTCCTCAAGTGGACACACCTGTTGAAGAATGTCTTCGGCTTGACCCATCCACGACCCTCCTCTTTTTAACCTGCTCCCTTTACCTTACTAATTTTACTATGCAGTAGATGATGTGTGTTTGCGTTAACTCTGAGGTAGGCACGTTCTCTGCAAATTTGTATTCTGTCTTCAACGGTTGGAAAATCAAGAAGGTAGCGCATCGTCCTGCATGCTGTATCTCTTGAATATCCAAGAATAATGCACATAGCTTCGTTCTGTATCCTTTCCATCCTGTCCATCTGCTAACGGCTGAGAGTCAGGATCGCCATCGCATACTCAAAAACATACATTACCTGCCCCTCATATTGAAGACACAGATGGCGCTGCTCACAGTTTGCTGCCGCCATCACCCGCATCGCAGCCAAACCCCGCTTGACCTTTGTTATCATCTGGTCTATGTGCTCATTATAAGCAAGGCTTGGATCAAAACGTCATTCATTGCCTGCGTTCTTTCCACAGATTTACAGTTGGTGTTGGAGTGTTGATAATAATGTTATTCAAAGAGAACCATGTCACTGTTGCCTTTGTTGGGTTGACCATTGCCCCAGCTTCACCACACCAAGCACTTATGCGATTGACTTCGGTTTATAGTTCCACGGCAACCTGATCTCTGTCACAACGATATACTAAAATATCGTCGGCATACGACAATGTCCTCCCCGGTCCAGTGATCTGCTCGCTGGTGATTCTCACAGTGCAGGTGTTGAACAGCACCGGAGATCATAGTGATCCCTGTGATAGGCCAGGATATATTGTTGTTGGTTCCGAAGTACAACTGCCACATCTAAAAACTACTTTCCGTTGGAAGAGAGCTGATGCGTTCCAACTAACCAGACCAGCTGTAAATAGTCACACAGCCCGAGGACGCGGATTGTATCGCTAACACAACACTAATGGTATGATGATAGTGTTTAGGTCCCTGCAGACAATAATAACCGCCATTATAATACACGGTTGGTCACTTTCCATTAGATATATACTTGAAAAACCCAAGAGCTTCTGACGATCGGATTCGCAAATATGCATCGACATTTTTGCTGTTAGACCTCCTTACTCGTGCCGCCATCTTTACGTTTTTTTTACTTTACACATCAAAAATACTATGTTTACTATTACCTCATATATACTATTACTTTTAATACTTAATGTTTAGCCTTTTTAAATATACAAAATCAGCAGCTGTTAGGTATCCTCAATCGCGAAATATGAAAATTCATCTCCTTAAGGTGTGTTGTGACGTCACATGAGCGGCTATAAGACAGAATATTAGGATAATGTACTTGAATTCTTTAAACTACTGCCTATTTAGTACTATGTTTATATATGTTGTGTCTATACGTATTGCTTCTTTTTGTGTACATTGTGGTAGTATATGTCTATCGTGTCAGATGTTGTTTTACTTCTAACACATTAATACATAAGAGTAGAGACATGGAGCTTGAAATGGGGAAACAGTAGCCACGAGATTACAAGACAGGAAGAAAATTGTTGAACATAGAAAATCAGCAATATCTGCTGGGAGGTAGTTTGAAGAAGGTAGACCAAGAATCGCTATGATGACAGTCGTCTTTGGTAAGCTGATAACACACTGACTAATATAAAGATGTCAAATGAATGTAAAGCGATGACAATGAGTCGACAAGTTGAATAGCCTCTAATGACAGTGGAGATATGGTTTCTGCGTGAAAAAATCTCGCTACTCGTTGGACACCCCCTCGATGATCTAACTAGTGGTCAGTCATCAATGACCAGCCATGTGGGCACTCAGCTATGACCGACAAAGTGGTTACTACAGGACAATGTCACGTGTTTTTACTGGGTTCGACCCCTGCCGCTCCACGCGACCCTGGTTGTCTTTTATTTATTTATTTATGTATTTATTTTAAAAATTATTTTACAATTATTTAAATTATTATACACCCACTCAATAGATATATGCCCTTAGAAACACATCTTTTCTTAGAATTATCGCCCTTAGATATGGCCTAGATATCACCCATACCCAACCCGCCCCGCCTGCGAGACCGAGAAGAATTGGGGTGAATACTTAGAGATTAATCCTGAAAATATACTCAAATAGGACATTATATACTACTTACGTGTTCCGCTGTCTGAACTATTTGAGCCTTTTACAGAGGGGACAGAACTGGCAGCTGATGGCAAGACATTGTAGTGGGATTGGACGATGAAACTTAAACGCAGTGGTGCGATGCGCCAGATCTCATTCCAAGTAAGAGATCTATGCACTACCACTTCCCACGACATCCGCTGTGCCTGCTGCGCCTGTTGGGCAGCCTTTTGGCCTCTTTCATCATCTTCCCCCTTGCGGATCTCCTTAACCACCAGGTCCCTGCTTTCCTTGGTCGTCACCTGGGGCCATATCGGTCATTGCTTTGGAAGCCGAACCCTTTCTTGTTAAATTGGGTGTGGCGCATGACCTCCTTCAGCTGGAGTGTTGCCTAGGCTTCTTCGGTCGCGCTGACCACTTTCCACTCCCTTCCCGTTTTCAAGGCGGGAATTGAGGAACTAACCGTATATATCTGGAGACTCGCGCAACAACATCGGGAGTCTGGTTTTTCCGGCTTTGAACTCTTCCATGAGAGACGGGAACGGGAGGACGAGCTTACTTTGCTTGCAATACAATGCGACAGTCGTGAGGCATGTTGGTACTCCAAGCCACTTTCGTATATACCTGCTTATCTTCCCCTCCATGGTGCTCACTGTTTACGTGCCGATATCATATTTCACCAGCGGCCACAGGAGTTTCGGAATAAGCATCAATTGGAGGCACCAGATTTTGAATTTGCATATCAGTCTGCTTTTGTCGACGGTACCCAGACCGTTCGTCAGCATTGTTTGTATCTCTACCACCGCGTTCCTGTCTGTCAGGGTTAAGTCGTACACACGATCGAGACTCTTCGCGGGTTCCGCCATCACCGTGGGAATCGCTTGTCCAGCCACCACGAACACCCTTTCCACCGTCTTACCCTTCATGATCGACAGGCTTCTCGATTTCTTAGGCTTGAAGCTCAACCTGCACCAGCGAATCAGATCGTCCAGTCTAAGGAGAATGCTGCGAGCATCACTCTCTTTCAGTGTCAGGATTATCGTATCATCCATGAAGGCCTTCAGCGGCGGAGTGTTCTTCCGTTCGCTGAGTATCAGACCATGTGTATAACCGGACGCCGCATCCAGGATGACCTGCATGGCCATGACAACTAGTATCGGCGAAATCGTACATCCCATGGCAATATCCACTTGCAGGTCGATCCATCTGGTCGTGAACATTTTGGTCGAGAACTGAAGAGATAAGCCCGAGAAGTACTGCACAAGCATTTCCGTGATGTTCTCGGGCACGTGATAAGCCTTGAGTGCCTGCCACAACAACTGGTGTGGCACTGACCCATAGGCGTTCGCTAGGTCCAATCATATCACGTGGAGTTCCTCCTCCTTCGTCTTCGCTCTCTGGATAGCATCCCGGATCATGGTACTGTGTTCGAGACAACCGGGGACCCCCCCCCCCCCCCCCCCATTTTGAACCGCTGTCTCTATGTACTTGTTCCCCACCAAGTACTTCGTGATTCGAGAAGAATATTTTCCACTCAACGTTCAGGAGAGAGGTCGGCCTCATTTGGGCAATGCCGGTTGAGTTTTGCTCTTTAGGAATGTAGATTCTGTTGGCCGTCTTTGACTCCGTGCTGACATGCTTCTGTTTACACGCGGATCTCAGTATCCGGGGTAGCTTCATAAGGACTTTCGGGCATCTGTTGTAGACTGTGTAAGGCACACCGTTGGGCCCCGGCGCCGACTTACCTCTCGATTTCTTCACTACCGCAACCACCTGCTCCATATCGGAGGTCTGGCATTGAACTCCGCCGTTGGTTCTGCCGGGTATTTGAGCCCTTCGATCTCTCCGAGTGGGACGTTCCGTTCGGCATCAGAGTACGTCGTCACAAGGTGGTTCTCCAACTCCTCTTTGCTAACATTGAGGATGCTGAATCGCGGCTGCTCGAACAAGTCCCGTGCAAACTTGTATGGTTCCCGGAAGAACCTCTCACATGCCTTCCGAGTTTTCCGCCTGTTCCTGTAGAACCTTTCCGCTCGGGATAGGGCATTGTGCCTGGCTTTCAGATGTTGCCACACCTGGCGCAAGACCTCTTTCTCATGGTCCACCGCTGTTTTCCACAGTTTCCGAGCGTCATTCTTCTGTTTGCTACCTTCTTCCAGCAGTCTCTGCCACCTGGTCTTCTGCGGCATAGCTGCTTTCCTCCTCTCGCTGCAACCAAACTGAATCAGCGAGTGGAGGTAGACACCTCCGATCTTAATCAAACCGTTACCCAGGCTATATTTCAAAATTAGAAAAGATGCCAACAAAAATTCATCGCATGTTTGAGATGGCTTAATACACATTTAGATTATCGTTGGTGCTAGAGTGTTCGCGCACTGTGTTTAGATTTTCCTTGTATCATTTTTGGAGGGGACTAGAACACTTATTGCAGTGAAATCGATCTTTTACACACAAAACCAAACAAGATGGAATATTACAGGTAAAGTTTAACTGAAAATGGGGTGCTTGCTGCCGACTTGATACTTGACGCGAATGAAAACAAAACGTAACTGCGAATCCCCAATAGAGGCGAGACATCAAGGTTTTGTAAATCTGTACATGTTTTCCTTCTCTTCGAGTTTATAACATATTTAGTGATAAATGAGGAATTAGAAGTCCTGGGAGATTTTGGAGTAGATATTAACCAAAATGTTTAATGATGTTTACAGCATCGAATATTTATCGAGTTGAAAATGTATCTCTATATGTTGAAATCTGTACTTATGGTTATACCCAAAAAAAAAAAAAAAAAACGCCTGGAAAATTGAATGCGAAGATTTTCGTACGATTAACCTCATAAACCATGTCACTAAGCTTCTACTCAGAATTATAATCAGAAGAACAAGGAAGAAAAAAAAAATGGAAATTGGTGAAGAACAGTATAGATTTGTGAAAGTCTCATCATCTCATCTCATCATGTTCCTCTTGTACTTTGCGGTGTCGAGTTGAAGTATAAACATCGTGAGAGTGCCCGATTATGGGCTTCATGATCGATATTCCCATGGTCTCTGCTATTCCCTCCGTCCAACGTTTACGAACATTGCTTATTGTGGTATGCTATTGAATGGTAACCTACTTGCATGGCCAAACCATTTGACTTGCTGTCTTCTAATAAAATCTAGTGCTGTTATAACCCCGACTTTTGTCCTGATTTCTTCATTTCTGATCTTATCTCTTCTTTATACGTTGAGTATTCTTCTCAGAAATCTCATTTCTGTTGTGACTTTTCTTTTCTCATTTTCTACTATTGTCCAGGTTTGGCATTTGTCAACGTCTTACATCGCACACAGGCACTCTAGCTTCTTCATACGCACTCAAAGAAACATCAGTTGTGCATATGGTACGTTTATCATTTATTTCAGGCGAACCTGATATAATTACAAAGTATACACAGGCGGTGGCTGCCTTACATCAATATACAAATGCCGCCTTAATACGATTATCACACACAGTCAATTACACAATCCTGTACTCGCTATCTTCAACTAGCACTCTCGCAAGCTAAGCATTTGCTCTCGAAAAACACAAACGTCCTCCCCTGAAACTGTCGGGTCCCGTCTGACGTTCCCAAACTGGTTGGCTGGACTTGCCGCACTTGACCCCGTGCTGTCCGTAAACCCCGTGTTGTCCTAGCAGTCTCGTTGTACTGCAGTCCGTTCGTGCTATGCAGGGTTATTCAATATACTGACGGCTAGTTCGTTCAGTGCAGTGTCCCGTGAACTGGCGTCCCCTCCTAACACCCGGCCTGGTCCTGCCGGTGTCCTGTCTATGACACGTCTGTGTCCCCACCTAAGTCCTGTCTCCACTTTATCTACTGTCCTGTCTTATGACCACTCTGTGTCTTGCCTTGTGTCCTGTCTCTACTCTATCGCTATATTGCAGATGTCCTTATCTATGTCTTATCTGTCGTTATCTAAGTCGTCCTAACTCTATTCTGTCCCTTGTCCTCTCTATGCCCTGTACCTACCATTCAACACTCTGACAGCATTGGTAGCATAGAGTTGGTAGGAAGATTGTATTGTAAAGAGCTTTCTTAGTAGTTATTGATACATGTTTGTTCTTTAGTATTGGTGCCATTTGTCCAATGAGTTGGTTTGCCTTATTGCATCTATTTTCGATCTCGTCTTCTGATATGCCATTTGATGATATTATACTTCCTAGGTACTTGAAGCCGGTCTCTCTGGCCGAGGGGTTACAACACTTTCTCCGTTTATCACGCAGAGTCTCGTAGCGAACGAGAGCTGAAAGCGGTTCGACCCCCGCTGGTAACTTGCGGGATAACTGAGCCGGCCGCTCAGAAAGCAATGGCAAACTACTGAGCGTAATCTTGCCAAGAAATCAACAGACAGCTGAAAGATGCTGCTGTTGACAGCGATGTCATGTAAAGGATATGCGAAAAAAAGGTACTTGAAACTCTTTACTTGTTTCAAGAGATGTTCGTTTAGATGTTCGTTTGTGGAAGTAAAGGGTACAGACATTGCAATGTGACTGGCACCTTGCCGTCTTGTCAGACGAAAGTTTGCAAAATGGAGGTATACCTCTCCATAACACAAAACCTGGGCTGAATTTAGAGATTATGTGTTGCCCATGCAGCATAATTCCTCTCTCGGCCTGTCTAATGTAATCCAGAGGAAAGGTAAACCAATACGTCTGGAACAAGACAAGCTGCAGAAGCTGCCGGATCAGCAAAACAATGCTCTTACTGTCCGCCTGTCAGAGCTTCAATCCTATACCAGTTGCTAACAAAGGCTTAGGGCCTGGTCTGCCCTGCCATGACATTTAGTCTTTAGGTTGCATTTCCTCGCACGAGGATAAGGCTTGTACCCTCCCAATTGCGCTCCTCCGCCCGAAGCCGTTGGCACAATGTGGGGTGTCGGGTTTGGTAAGCACCGCCCACCGTTCGGCGCTAACAGAAAGCAGATAGTGCCGTCTACTGTTATACGGTAGCTCAGTCATATCTGACTAAGACCTGACGCTGACAGATTCAGCTTTAACTGTCCTAATTTTACCTCATTCTAATGCGGACGTGGAGCGTTTTTCAGTCAGATGGGAGTTATAAAATCAAAATTGCGGAACAGACTGAGCATCAAGAGTTTAACAGCTGTTTTGACTATTAGATATGGAATGAAAAGATATGGCAAATTCTGTCATGATTATGAACTACCTAAGGATATTCTGCGAAAAATTGGATCACAGGAGGCATATCCATGTTTCTTTCAATCATCCTTCTCATCCTCATCATCGCAGGAGCAAACACAGCAGGAAATAGCTACAGAAACTGAAGAGGAGTTGTTTGACTGGGATTTGGTAGATCTGGAATAAACTTCATTCTAATATTCAGTGATAATAATAAATTATAATGTGCTACTTTATAACATTTTGAATGAATACCACCAGTGCTTGTTTTAGTGATCCCCCCCCCCCCCCCCAAAAAAAATAGTATTGCAATTTGGTGCTTTTTTGGCTCGAAAGTAGTTCTGATTGGGATTTGGCGGATCTGGAATAAACTTCGTTGTAATATGAAGTGATAATAATAAATTATACTGTGCTACCTTGTTACATTTGTAATAAAAACAGTTGGTGCTTTTTTTTTTGGTGCTTCCTAAAAATCTTTGGTGCTTTTTAGTGCTTTTTGGGGTCGATTTTCGTGCTTTTTCATCAAAGGGAGATGGCAACACTGGTTGCGAACACATCTCCCATCCTTCCACTGTGCGGATCTCGCGACCAGTGAGAATAGGCCCACCGGAGATATTGCTCGTCTGTGCGGGTAAATCTCCACCATGACTGAATAAGTAAAGAAACGATAAACGTAGTGGTATTTCAACTGCGCTTGCGCTCCCACCTATGCTACACCTTTCATCACATGTAGCACAATGGATGGCATTAGATAGTGTCATTCCGTGTGACTGTACAATGTCTTTGATGTCGTCATTCCATTTTCTTCTCGGGCGTCCTTTCGGTCTCGTCGCAGATGATCTTTGATGTAAGGCCAGTGCTGGTAGTTGATGGTGTTGTCTTTCGATAAATGTGGCACAAGGTGTTAATCTCACTGTCTGTTTGATAACAACATTTCTTACTCGGTCTCGGATTGTTAAGTTGGCAGCTCGCCTCAGGCATCACATCTCACAGGTGTTGATTTTGCGAAAGTGTGATTTGGATAATGTCCAAGTGTGAGATTGATAGCATAGGGTTGATGTAAATATGCTGTTTATTATCTGTCGTTTTGTGGACATGGGTATATTTGGATGTTTCAGTATGGGTGATACGTAAGTGCACTTGCTCTTTGATATCTAATTTCCATTTCACTGTCCAATCTGCAAACTTTTGTGATCATACTTCCAAGATATTTGAATTCTTTATTTGTTTCAGAGATGTGTTATTTATCTGTATACTTAGTGAACCAGGAGATCTGTTAACTTGCATTACTTCGGTTTGGGCTGTATTTATATCTCCTGCATGATGAACTCAGATTATTAACATGATTTTGCAGTCTGCAAAGTACATTTTCCTATATAGATCAGGAGTGATATATCTCTGTATGCTTCGCACTCTCTCATATTGCCTTTCTTTTTCCATATTGGTACTATTATTGCCTGTTGCCAATCGTCTGGGTCTTATCTTTCTTCCCATGCTATATTAATAAAGTATTGTCAGCCATTTAACTCCTGTTTTCCCATTGACCTAGATAGCTTCCGTGGTTATTCCATCAGGACCCGGCGGTTTGCTCTTAGGACTTGTATGAATAACTGATTTGACTTCTGCAGGGATTAAGTTCGGTTCTTGTTGTCCATAGCTTTTAGGCACAAAAGTGAGGTTTTATATGTTATTAAGTGTGGGGTTAAGTAGTTCTTGGAAGTATTCTGTCCACCTTGCCAGTCTTTGTTGTGGATTAAGTAATGGTATACCTCTTTTGCTGTTTATGATGGTGGTTGGGTTGTAGCATGCATCTCTATTTCTCTTATTATTGACACGTTTAAACCAGGTGTGTCCAATTTTCAACTAGATTTATTACATCCTGATTAGCAGGACGTTTCGAAATGCGTTAACAATCGCAAACACAGTTCCAATGCTGACTGTTATAGTGATCACAGATTGATTTAATCACAATGAGGGTAAAGTTAAATAAGCTCACGTATACAACAGGAAACACTAAATATGATCTGTAAAAATAGGAATAAAATTGGGTGGAACTGCAGTAAAGCTGTGAAAATTTAAACAATATAAAATGACACAAAGTAGTGCAGCTTTACATAACAGAATTACGACACATACAGGACGTTGCAGCGATTAACCTTCATCAGCAAACAAACACATTCACAAACACAACATATAGTCAAGGAGATCTCCTGTGACCACATCAAAAGGTGACGACAGAACGAAAAGAACAAAAGGATGAAAAAATGAAAGCAGTGAAGAGAAAATGAGAATTGGAAAAAATGTTCATACTTAGCTTACAATTCCGATCTCTATATGGTTGACAATAGCAAAAACAGCTCCCACTGCTTATTGTTATAGTGACCACAGATTACTTACAGGAACATTGAGGATAAAGTTGAAGAAAGTCAAGTATATAACAGGAAACACTAAATATTATTTGTGTACATTGAGTAATGACAAGGAAATACAAAACAAATTCAACAAAGAAGTACAGAACAGATTTGATATATTGTCTGATCTAGAGATCCTATTCCAGGATGTGCATGATCAATGGAAAATGTTGAAGAATTCAATCAGTTTGGCTGCAGAACCAACTATTCCAAAGTTAAAGTAGGCGGGTCGTAAGAAATGGACGACTGAAGAAATTTTACACCTAATGGAAACAAGAATAATGGTGGATATGCTTGCAGATCTACAAATTGATGGTCAAGACATAAGACTTATAAGAAACATATATTGGAAACAACAAGCTGCCATAAGGATTGATAATGAAGTGGGACAATATCAGCCTATTAAGAGAGGTGTTAGGCAGGGATGTGTAATGTCTCCAGATCTTTTTTCCCTATACAGTGAAAATATTTTCAGAAATGTAGAAGATATAAATTGAATCAGCATTGGAGGACGAAACATCAATAACATTAGATATGCAGATGATACAGTATTGATTGCAGACAATGCGCAGGATCTGCAACAATTAGTAGATGCGGTTGTTGTACACAGTGAGCAACTGGGGTTAGAATTAAATTGTAAAAAGACACAGATTATGGTCGTCACTAGGAAGAATGAAATACCACAATGTAATATACAAGTAAATGGCAATATTATTCAACAAGTGAATCGGTACAATTATCTCGGAACAGTCATAACATCTGATGGGAGATGCCTTGAAGAGATTAGAACAAGAATCGCCATGGCGAAAGTAGCCTTTAGCAAGATGAAAAACATTCTGACCAATAAAAAGATGTCAACTGAAACGAGAAAAAGAATGTTGAGGTGATACATAGAGCCTGTTTTTTTGTATGAATGGGAAACTTGGACAATGAGCAGTCAAGCTGAAAAACATCTGATGGCTGCAGAAATGTGTTTTCTGAGGAAAATGCAAAGAATACCATGGACAGACAGAAAAACCAATGACCAAGTACTACAGGAGACAAATGAAAATCGTAAATTGATTAGAGAATTTAGACGTAGACAGTCAAATTTTTTGGACATGTTATGAGAAGAAATGGATTAGAGAACTTAGTGACAACTGGCAAGATCGAAGAGAACAGACCAAGAAGAAAATACCTGGATGGCTTGACTACATGGCATGGACGAGACAGGAACACTGAGCTGATCCACGACTCTGGTGATCGAGTGAAATGGCGAGTCATGACCGTCCACGCTTTCCGGCATGGCACATGATTGATTGATAGAAGATTGGCGTAGCTTACAATTTTTGGTGGTAGTCGCAGTCTTCTTGATTTGATTATCACCAAAGTCCACATATTACAGCAAAGAGAACTTGGAAATATTCAATTGAAGAAATGATGTCGGCAGATGTCTGTCATTTGGCTTATAACTGACATTTCTGGATACCAGAATTTCGTTCTGAAATTTGATTGTACTTTATTAGTATTCCGCTTGCTTCTTACCGCGGAATGTTTCATATTGATAAGCGTACAATAATGTTGGCTTGCCGATACTCCTGTCTATTCCATTGTTCACATAGGGCAGTGAGGAGCATTTTGTGTGATATTCACTGGCACAGGAACGGAGCATAATGGGGACGACCCGTTGTCGTGAAATTTGAACCGCGACTAACAACTAACGACTAAACGTACGATAAGTAAGTTACACTCTAAATCTTAAACGGTATTTATTATAATGCAAGGGATAACCAGTTATCATAGTAGAGCCTGTCTGCATTAAGACACAATAACTGAATGAGAAAAATGGAAAGATGAAGAAAAAAAATGAGAACAATGAAAATAAAATAATAATAACAAAAAAATGAACAAAATGTGCAACTTATCTCAGAATCACCAGGCTGTGAAACCAACATGAATCTCGACGTTGATACTCTAATATAGACAGCCGTGAGAGTTTGTGGTGTAATAGGAATAGGGGTAGAAGATATCCAGTGAAGTTTCGAGGTGAAAGCATAGAGGTGGTGCTTGAGGAGACGAAGGAAGGGAATGCGGGCAAAGTGGAAGCACTGTAGATTGATGATTAAATCCTCTAGTCCCATTGCCGCTACACTATTCATGTTAGTTTCAGAGCCTGAGATTCTGAGATAAATAGCACATTTTGTTCATTTTATTCTCATTGTCCTCATTTTGTTCATCTTTAAATTTCTCTTACTCAGTTATTATCCTAAGTGGTGTCACTGTAGTGTATTCCCAGTGTTTATTTGTTATGGTTTGTATATTTTATTTGCAGATGAAGGCTAATAACCGCAACATCCTTGGTTTTCATTATTGTGTTCTGTAAAGTTGCATTAGTTCGTGTTTTTTATATTGTTTATATTTCTACAGCTTTACCGCAGTTTCACTAATTTTGTTCATACTAGGGACGAGGCCCGGAAGGTCCATAAGATTTCTTACGCCTGATGTTTCCTTCACAGAACAGACGCCCCATGTTAATGGCCATGTAACTCATGACCATCCAATTCCTAGCACGTAAGTCCACCTTGAAATAGGGGTTAAATATTAGAGTTGTCCTTCTCTCTTTATGGTAGTTACATTGTGTTACTATTCTTTGCTTTCCTTAAGGATTCCGGTAACACACAGGCGGAACACTCCCCAATCACCTCTCACGACATGCGTAACAGATTACAGATAGTATTTCCCGCCTTGACCTAGACTGCCGCCAAGACACGGGTAGAACTTGAGGGAACGCAAATTGCATCCAGGATCTAACTTTTGTAGTGGAAATAATTGAACATTTGTCAAATGTAGGGATACAAGACAGTAGAATAAAGAAAAATGCTAACTGGCAGAATGTGCAACATAGGTAGACCCGTTACATCGGCAAGGTTGTAGCTGTTCCGTTGTCTTGAACAGTAACCTTGGCTAGTCAGAGTGTAAGAAAGTTTTATGACACAGATTAGATAACATTATTTATTGTCACTAGACAACAATTTCCCAGTTTTATTATCCAGACTCAAGGGGTTAACAGCTGTTAATTCCGCTGAAATAATTGGAAATGTACCTGAGAGCAATCAGAATGTGATAACATTTTGTGACAGTCAACTACTGGATTTATGTTTTATATTTTAAATATAAAACTCATAATATTTATGCAATTTTTACTGTGTTTGCAAGCATGTAAACGTATTCTAAAGCTGTTTGAAAATGTCTTGATGATACTCAGGTATTATCTTATATAAGTTTTTTAAAATACTTCTCTAATACATAAGACCGAGTATGTCCGATAAAACAATACGTAGTGAAAGTAAATTGTATAATGTGTGCCTAGCGTTTACTGGACTGTCAATCAATCAACCAGGTGCCGTCTCCACAATGAAGGTTGACTGCAATGGATCTCCAACACTGTCTGTTATCTTCCCACTTGTATCGTTGTCTACCTCTTGTTCGCTTGCCCTTAACCTTGCCTTCCAGTATGGTTTTTATAAGAGTATCATATCTTTTAATGTAGCTGAAATATTTCTCTTGTCTCATCTTTATTTCTTTATCAACTCTCTCTTCATTCCCAGTTTTTCTAGAACCTCTGTATTTGATTGTTTTTGTTCCATGAAATATGACAAATTCTTCTGTATATCCACATCTCCAGGGCTTCTATGCGACTTTCCAGTTGCTTGTTCAAAGTCCTGGCTTCCGCACGCACCATACAATAGCGTTGAATATACGTAACATTTGACAATTCGCATTTTAAATGCGTTATTAATCTCTCTAAATGTTAATACTGATTTCATGCCGCTGAAAGCATTTTTGGCCATTCCTATTCTCTTTTTGATTTCTATTTCACTTCTGCCATCATCTGTTATTATATGTCCAAGATAGGAGAAACGTGTTACTTGTTCTAGAATCTGCCGTGGATGTCACTTACCACAAACGATTTTATAATTCTTCTTCTTCTTCAGCGTTCCGAGCCATTGAGGTTCTTTGCTGCAGATACACTCCGTCTCCATTCGTCTCTCTGGTTGACCTTCTCTTGCCAGTCGCTGATTCCAAGTGCTTGTAGGTCTGTATATATATTATCTCTCCACCGTCTTCTTGGTCTACCTCGGGGTCTACGGTCATTTATTTCCTGAGTGTAAGCGAGTTTTGTTTCCCTATTGTCTTCCATTCTTTCTATATGCCCCAGCCATTGTAGTCTATTAGCCTTCATGATACCAGTGATTAGCAGGGACTTAAACAGATCATAAATGTCTTTGTTACTTCTTCTTTTCCACTCTCCACTTTGTGTATCCCTAATGGGTCCAAAGATGCGTCTTAAAACTTTGTTCTCAAAGGTTTGTAACAAGGCTTCATCTCCTTTCGTTGTACTCCAGGTTTCAGAGCCATACAGCACAACTGGTCTGATCAGTGTTTTGTATATTGTGATTTTGGTGTTACGAGATAGCGCATTTGATTTTAGTAGATGTTGTAGTGCATAGTATATCTTATTTCCAGAATTGATTCTAGTTTGTATTTCTTCCCTTATGATGTTGGAGCAGTTGAAGATTGTACCCAGGTATTTGTATGTTTCCGTTCTTTTAATGGTCATATTATCTATTTGTATGTGGCCAGAGTTTTTAGCCATTCCTTCTCTTGAAATTACAATATATTCTGTCTTATCTTGGTTGATAACCAGCCCCATCTGTTGGGCTTTTTCCTTTAAGTGAGTCAATATTTTCAATGTCTCTTGTTCATTTTCCCCTATAATATCTATATCATCTGCATAACCAAGCAGCTTGGATGTTCCTCCAATATCACATTCCTCCTTTACCTTCCTTACAACTTTCTCTAGAGCCAGATTGAAGAGGAGCGGCGATAGTGCATCACCTTGTTTCAAGCCAGAGGTTATTTGGAAAGGGTCTGATTTCCTGCCTTTATATGTTACTATATTATAAGTATCTTCCATGCATAGTCTGGTCATGTTGATTAACTTCCTTGGTATTCCAAATTCCTGCATAGCATTCCATAGACTATTCCTATGGACACTATCATAAGCCTTTTTAAAATTCACAAAAATGTTATGGAGATCTCTTTTATATTCCCAATTTTTCTCGGCTATTTGTCGTAAGATAAATATCTGATCTATTGTTGATCTGTTTTGTCTAAACCCCGCATGGTAGTCACCTAATATGTCTTCTGAATATGGTTTTAGTCTGTTTAGTAATACTGCGGATAGTATCTTATAGCTTGTGGGCAGTAGTGATATTCCTCTAAAATTTTCACATTGGAACTTGTCTCCTTTCTTAAAGATACGTATCAATAATAACTCTTTCCAGTCATGGGGTAATTCTTCTGTCCTCCAGATTATTATTATTAGTTCGTATAGCTTTAGATGTAATGCATGGCTACCTGCCTTTATAAATTCTGCAGCAATTCCATCAGTCCCTGTTGCCTTATTGTTTTTAAGTCGTGTGATTACATATAAGATTTCTTCAAATGCAGGTTCTTTAATTTGTGGTTCACACGTTAGAACCTCTTCCTGTGGGAAAGTGTTGCTTGGAGCTTCACAATTTAGTAATTCAACAAAATATTCTTTCCACGTGTTGCACATTTCCTCATTGGTATTTATCACATTCCCATTTTTGTCTTTTAAACCATAAGTGTTGGGTTGGTGCCCTCGTTTCATTGACTTCAGTTCTTTAAAAAACTTTCTGGATTCATTTTTCTGGTGATTAGTTTCCATATTTTTGATTATATTTCTCATATATTCTCGCTTCTGCTGTCGAACTATTTTTGTAGCCTCTTTACATTCATTTCTATATTGCTCTTCCTTTTGGATGTTGTTGATGTCATTTAACCATAAATGTCTGGCATTCTTTTTCCTAATGACTGCTTCTTCACATTTTTGATTGAACCATCTGTTCTTTCTATGCCTGGTTAACACACCGAGACATTCTTCTGCGGTAGATTGAATTGTATTCTTGATGTTCAACCAAGTTTGGTCAACACTTTCCCCCAAAGGGTTTTGCAGAGTTTCAAGTTTACATTTTATTTCATCTGTAAATTTCTCTTTGACTGTAATTTCTTGTAGTTTTTCTCTGTTATATGTTGGGTGTAATTTTTGTAATTTAGTATAGAAAGCTCTCTTAAGTTTTATTTTAAATTTTGCTCCAAAGAGGAAGTGGTCGCTGTGGCACCCAGCTCCTGTATAACTTCTAACTTGTTGTATGTTCGATGCATTTCTGTTGTTAATTAAAATGTGATCTATTTGATTATAGGTTCTCTTGTCACATGATTTCCAAGTGTGTTTGTGTATATCCTTTCTTTGTAGTAGTTTGGTACTGCTAATCTGCAATCCTGTGGCTTCTGCCAGGTTGATGACTCTCCATCCATTATCATTTGAAGTTGTATGTAGGCTTTCCATACAGGCCTCTTTATTCTACATATTCTTTGCATTTTCCTCAGAAACCACATTTCTGCAGCCATCAGATGTTTTTCATCTTGACTGCACATTGTCCAAGTTTCACATCCATACAAAAGAGCAGGCTCTATGTATCCCCTCAACACTCTTTTTCTCGTTTCAATTGACATCTTTTTATTGGCAACTTTCGCCCTGGCTATTCTTGCTCTAATCTCTTCAAGGTATCTCCCATCAGATATTATGACTGTTCCGAGATAATTGTACCTATTCACTTGTTGAAGAATATTCCCATTTACTTGTATATTACATTGTGGTACTTCGTTCTTTCTAGTGACGACCATTACCTGTGTCTTCTTACAATTTAATTCCAACCCCAGTTGCTCACTGTGTACAACAACCGCATCTACTAATTGTTGTAGATCTTGTGCATTGTCTGCAATCAATACTGTGTCATCTGCATATCTAATGTTATTCATGCTTCGTCCTCCAATGCTGATTCCATTTATATCTTCTACATTTCTGAAAATATTTTCACTGTATAGGTGTCATATATTGTGAATGGACTGGAGATCACTGGTGTGCATAACCCATATTCTGGTAATAGAAACTGGGCCCCATCATCTTCTAATTTTTAATGAACAAGAATATGGCCCTTGAATATTTCAGACTCTGTTTCATTTCGTCTAGGTGGTTGTGGTCCCTTGGGAATAGTTAATACCGGATAAGACTCTGCCCCTTCACCAAGGATCCTATAGCTCTTGAGCCCTCCTTTGATAGTCTGTGAAAAGTCTGAAAAGACTTCATCAGCATGAATCAGGTGAAGAATAGCATGGGTCTTGAGCAGTCATGAGATATAGAGTCTTCTCTCTCCCCTCTGTTATCATTTGTTGAGTTTAGTAATTTGGTTAATGATTATTTAAATTACTTATACACAGATAACACCTTGTTTCACAAATAAAACAGATTTTTAACAGACATGTTGAACTGAAATTAAATCATGAGATCCGGTTACTGTTTGTGTAGTTTTATTGATTGGGCCTGTTTCTTTTGGCCTTTAGACAAAGCATGTCACACTTTATATATTGATACATATTTGTTCATCAAGACATATAATCAATGTGTAAATGCACATCAGTACCATTAATTTTCAGCCAATCAATAAAATAATAAGTGTGATATAGTTCTTTTCCTGTGGAAAGAAAATTCTAATCTTAATTGCCATATAAGTTTTTGGGGTGTCCTGTCCTATCTTTTTCCCTCTGAGGGATTTGGTGTGTTGGCAAGAGAAATGTCACCTCTGAGTGGTAGACTGGGTTGAGCCTGGGTCCATAGATTGATGGATCCTTTTCAGTACTTGCCAGTAAAGCTAATCTGAAGGCTGCCCTTGCTCTGGTCACTGCCTGAGGTATCTTTCCATCTCAAGTGTGGGGATCTTCTTTCTTTGCCTCTCTCTTCTGGTCGCCACCAAGAACATCACTGTGTAAAATTCACATAGGTTTGTATAATCCTACCAATGTAATGTTTTAGAATGCTAGTAAGAAGGAACAGGACCTAACAGGAAGGATAAGGTCGGAAGAAATCTAACACCCAGAAAGTAGGAACTAGTTCCCCCCTCCTCTGATCTGGTGTTGTGTTAATTTGTGATGTCAGGGATTATCATACTGTATGCATATGCTATCTTCTGTTCCTGCTGTATGCATGTTCTCAGTGTACCTGGGGTTCATTGAGATGTGTACAGTCAGACATTGATAGGAGTGATGATGTGTTGTTCCACTGAGCATTGTAAGTCAAGCTGATAGGCTAGACCATGACAAGGATAGGATGCATTTTAATAAATGGCATACAAATACATCTTCATCAACTCATTGTGGTTATGCATAGTGTGTATAAGTGTTTCTCTGCACCTTCCAAATTACTTAACTTTTCTTCTTCTCACAAATCATCTCCTATTACCTGCTGTTGTTTAGGTGTTGAGTGGTGTGCTGTGTTGCGTGGTGTGTTGAGTTAACTTCTGTTGATTGGGGTTCTCATAGCTTGCACCAACTTCCCCTCCAATCTTCATCAGTTGGTATGAGTATAACTCATCTAGTAGTGATTGTTATTCATGACCATCATACAGAACTTCTGATGTGTATTTGTTACAAAATGTAATCCATACAAAATCATGACAACAGTACTGTACATTAGTAAGAGGTTGCTACAAAATGTACCTCCTCCTAATCCCCCTCTCTTTCTCTTCACATTAGTTTAATCTTCTTCTTCTGTTATCAGTGCACATCATGTCGATCCTGTTGGCTACCAACAGTTGGCTACAGACCGAGGTTTTATTTACCTTTTGGTCTGGACCGATTATCTAGGCCGTCTGTCACAAATGGCATCTGTGAAGCGTAACCTGTTTTAGGCAGTGCAGCTAATGAGTGCCTTGTCTAAGTGAAAATCTGACACATAAATACAGCTATTTTTTTCTATCAAACCCTATTATTTTAATTCATGAAGAGGGAAGGAAAGATATAATCTCTCTCTCTCAGCTCTTTAGATTGCGAATAGGCAGAAATAAGTACGTTACAAGCGAGCCAGTGGTTCTCGTGCACAAACTGTCTTGTGGATAGCAGATAGCATTTTAAGCAGTTTTGATGAAATGCATAAGAGTGCGTTTAGATTCTCACCTCGTACAGTTTTCTGTGATAGAATGTTGTAGTATGCACACATTAAAGCTAACAGATGTATGGAAGAACTTCAGAGCTTGCAGTTTGGAGAAAGTATGAGATTGTCAGTTTTGCCCGGGGAAAAGGCTCTGTGTAGTCAGAAGTTAGCAGTCGACAATTTAACACTTCAGAGGTTTTATTTTATCAGTAATACATTAAATTGACGCACAAACACTGGATACCTCTACTGTACACTTCTGGGCATCAGACAGATCTGAGGACTCACAAGCTTACCTCGGATTTCGGATCAAACTGCAGTCTTTTTCCGGAAAAACAGGTCACTCTAGCAATCTGACCGTTAGTCAGGGCGGTTGTAAAAGAAGTGCGCGATTTGAATATCAAACGCTTACGGCAGGTCAGAGTTATTATCACGTGACCTGCCCCTTCCAATGATTTCCATAGTTGTAGACGCTGTAATTTCCAAATTTAGCTGACACATGTCCATCAGCGTTAGAAGAATTTGGACTAGAGCAAGTCACCAGACTGCTGAACACATATGATACAGGAGATATACCTCCTGAATTATGTAACTCTGTATTTATTGCAATCCCAAAGAAATCAGGAACCTTGGAATGTGATCAACATAGAACAATCAGTATAATGAGTCACATCACAAAGATTTTGCTAAGAATTATCATGCAAAGAGTGAGTAAGAAGATACAACCTGAAATAGGGGAAGAACAATGCGGGTTTGTAGAAGGAAAGGGTACAGTAAATGTTGTGTATATGCTGCGAACAGTTATAGAACGTGCTATAGAAGTAAACAAGGATATACATCTTTGCTTTATTGACTATACAAAGGCTTTTGATAGAGTTAGACATGTCAACATGGTGGATATGCTTGCAGATCTACAAATTGATGGGAAATACATTAGACTTATGAAAAACATATATTGGAAACAACAAGCTGCAATAAGGATTGATAATGAAGTGGGACAGTATCGGCCAATTAAGAGAGGTGTTAGGCAGGGATGTGTGATGTCTCCAGATCTTGTTTCCCTATATAGTGAAAATATTTTCAGAAATGTAGAGGATATAAATGGAACCAGCATTGTTGGAAGAAACATCAATAACATTAGATATGCAGATGATACAGTATTAATTGCAGACAATGCGCAGGACCTGCAACAATTAGTAGATGCGGTTTTTGTACACAGTGAGCAACTGGGGTTAGAATTAAATTGTAAAAAGACTCAGGTTATGGTCGTCACTAGGAAGAAAGAAGTGCCACAATGTAATAAGAAAAAGAGAAAAAGAGTGTTGAGGGGATACATGGAGCCTGTTCTTTTGTATGGATGTGAAACTTGGACAATGAGCAGTCAAGCTGAAAAACATCTGATGGCTGCAGAAATGTGGTTTCTGAGGAAAATGCAAAGAATACCATGGGCAGACAGAAAAACCAATGACCAAGTACTACAGGAGACAAATGAACATCGTAAGCTGATTGGAGAGATTAGACGTAGACAGTCAAAATCTTTTGGACATGTTATGAGAAGAAATGGATTGGAGAACTTAGTGACAACTGGCAAGATCGAAGGGAACAGACCAAGAGGAAGACCGAGAGGAAAATACCTGGATGGCTTGGCCACATGGCATGGACGGGACAGGAACACTGAGCTGATCCACGACACTGGTGATAGAGTGAAATGGCGAGTCATGACCGCCCACGCTTTCCGGCATG
Organism: Cepaea nemoralis; assembly: GCA_014155875.1. NCBI lineage: Eukaryota > Metazoa > Mollusca > Gastropoda > Stylommatophora > Helicidae > Cepaea > Cepaea nemoralis. The sequence goes on from JACEFZ010002257.1 coordinate 765,284, forward strand.
GCACATGATTGATTGATTGATGTCCATCTCCGGTGTCATGTTGGTGTTCGTTCTCGTTAGTGCTGTCAATTGTATAACTTCCTCTGTTTTGGTGTGCAAATTTTGACGTAGTGTACAATGATGGTGGATGATTATGTCACAATAGGGAAAAAGATCTGGAGACATTACGCATCCCTGCCTAACACCTCTCTTAATAGGTTGCTATTGTCCCACTTCATTATCAATCCTTATGGCAGCTTGTTGTTTCCAATATGTTTTTATAAGTCTAATGTCTTTCCCATCAATTTGTAGGTCTGCAAGCATATCTACCATGTTGACATGTCTAACTCTATCACAAGCCTTTGTGTAGTCAATAAAGCAAAGGTGTATATCCTTGTTTACTTCTATAGCACGTACAATAACTATTCGCAGCATATACACAGCATTTACTGTACCCTTTCCTTCTACAAACCCACATTGTTCTTCCCCTATTTCAGGTTGTATTTCCTTCCTCACTCTTTGCATGATAATTCGTAGCAAAATCTCGATACATGAAAATCCATGGAAATCTTGATACATGAAGCCCATAAACAGGCACTCTCCCGCTGTTTATGCTTCAACTCGACACCGCAAGGTACAAGAGGAACAAGATGAGATGAGAGAGACTAACATAATTAAAATGCCAATATCTGAAAATAAGTAACGCCACGAGAAGATCAAATTAAGAAGCTACTAGCATATGTATCAAGCAACATTTCTTCATCTTCATCATGTATCAAGCTGGTAAGCGTGGATGGTCATGTTTCACCATCTCAAATGATCATCGGAGTTGTGGATCAGCTCTGTGTTCTTGTCTCGACCATACTATGTAGCCAAGCCATTAAGTTATTTACTTCTCTGTCTTCCCATTGTTCTTTTCCCATCAATCTTTCCATTTGTCAATAAGTTCTCCAATTTATTTCTTCTTCTCATAACGTGTCTAAAAAAATTGTGACTGGCTATGCTTAATTTTTCTAATCAGTTTACGGTTTTAATTTGTTTCTTGTAGGACGTGGACTTTGGTTTTTCTGTCTGTTCATGGTATTTTTAGCAGTTTCCTCAGAAATCACATTTCCACAGCTATTAGATGTGTTTTCAGCTTTTCTGCTCGTTGTCCACGCTTCACACCCATACAAAAGTACAATTTCTATGTAGCACTTCAACATGCTTTTTCTCGTTGCAATTGACATCTTTTTATTGGTCACCATGTTTGACATCTTGCAAAAGGCTACCTTCGCCATGGCGATTCTTGTTCTAATCTCTCCAAGGTATCACCCATAAGGTGTTATGGCTGTTCCGTGATAATTGTACCGATTCACTTATTTAAGAATATTTCCATTTAGTTGCATATTACATTGTGGTATTTTCTTCTCCTAGTGACGACCATAATCTGTCTTCTTACAATTTAATTCTAACCATAGTTGTTCACTGCATGAAAAAATCTCATCTACTAGATGTTGCAGATCCCTTTCTTACAGACTTGAAATAAACTTCCAATTCAGAAACAAGGGTATCTACAACTTCTTAACGGATATGTTTTCTTGAAGAAGTATATGGCCATGCATTAGCTTATGAATTTACTCTTAGAACAACTAGATTGCGAGGATTGTTCGTGCTGTCAAGTTAAACGTACGACCCGTCAAGTGAAGGACTTAGTTCAAGCGATTTCAACATGCGCATCAGCAAGATGAAGGTGGGGAAAAAGGTGGCCTGTTCGGAGCATGCTGCCTTGGTTATATTTTTGTGCGAACCCTTGTTTTAGGTCTGACATTCGTCAGCAAGTGACAGGAGTAATGCAGGCCTTGACATACGGACACTTTTTATAAAGTTCACATGGGTGTGTTTGCTCTAGGCTTGCCACTGCACTGAAAGGGTTATCTTCTCCCGAGAAACATTCACAACAATTAAGAAAAAACATTTTTAACATTATATTCAGCAGAAATGTTTCAAAACAGAGGTTATCCTTTACAGTATAAGGCAGACGAAGACACATCTGTGACAAGTATTTGGCTGACTTTTTTCCACGGAAACTAATACTGTCATGTATTTCAATAATCGCTCAGGGTCTTTGAAAAGGTAAGTGTTACTGTTTATGAACATACCAACCTGTCTGTCTGTCTGCTTCTTATCGCTTTTTATTTTTACATTGAGGTGCCTACATATGTGCTCAGAAAATCGGCGTTCACAAGTTGTAAAATTAAGTCTCTGTTTGTTTAATATGATACATTATACGCGAGCCGACATAATGTATTCAAAATTTTAAGAGGTCTTTGCACGAACATGAGGAAATACTAAAGTCGTACAAGATTGCTTTACACACATGTGCTTAATGTGTTAAAGAGATAAAGATTGCAAAAATAGAACCCCTGTAAGTTATTTATAATGGTTTTACGGAACGTCGTGCAAAAGTTGTGCCCTATGCCTACACCATACATGACGAATAAATTGCCACCTAGGGAAGCTGAACAGAATTAGTAAGAGACAAATAGATCCTCACAGTTACATCGCTTAGAAACCGTTAGTAAATGATGCAAACAATTGCTTTCAACCATACACAGCCAGATGGTGGTTTAAAGTAATCCTACTAGTGATAGTCCGTTAGAAAACCTTTACAATATCAATCGCATATTGATAATTAATTGATAGATATCAAGTCGTTGCTGTGGATAATCATTTTTTTTTAAATTTTAACTACTAGTACTTATTACACTCGTTATTATAACATGACACACACATCCCAACCCAGTAATGACGAATGCGTTATATACACCCACTGAATAAAGTGGAAAAGAATTAAATGTTCTTTGCACGTCTATAGTCTTAACCATCTGCTAGGTGATGTACAAGCATTATTTTTTAACATTAAGGTTGTTCTAATCTACATAAAGCCTTTGTATTATATTCAATCAAGCAAAGATGTTTACTTCTTCGTCTTTAACCTTCCACTTTTCTCATTCTTCTTCCTCTTTTGTCTTGTCATCTTCTTCCTCCTGTTTCTCCTCCTCTTCCTACTTCTCCTCTACCCCTTTTCTGCTTCTGCTGCTGCTGCTGCTGCTTCTTCTTCTTCTTCTTCTTCTTCTTCTTCTTCTTCTTCTTCTTCTTCTTCTTCTTCTTCTTCTTTATATGACTCTTCGCTGGCTGTTGAACGAGAGGTTGGAGCGCGTTATGGAAATTTCCTGAGTTTTATGATGTCAGTTCGTAGCTCAAACCATCTCGACTCAACTCAACCCATGTCCACTCAACTCAGCCCATCTCCACTCAACTCAGCCCATCTCAACTTAACTCAACCAATCTCAACTCAGCCCGTCTCAACTCAATCCATTTAAACTCAACCTAACCCTACCCAACTCAACCCAACCCAACCCAACCCAACTGTCAGAGACCTAGAGGTTATTTAACACATTCGCACGATTAATTGTAACTGGCGTTAAGCCTCACTCAGGCAAATCATTCTTACAAATCTATTGCATTATTACATTGATTGTCATGACACCCCGATCCATTTATTGATAATAAAATTAGCACATGATTATATATGTATATTAACACTAGACCCATACAGTTATCAGGGTTATCAAACAACTATTCGCTCTCACAGTTATTATATCACTATAACACTTCACAATCAAACAGCAGAGAAAGACGAAATTGAAGATTTTTACAGCATACTGCAAGACACATTACATAAGATTGGTAATAATGACATAACATTAATAATGGGAGATTTTAATACAAAAGTGGGTACAGGAAGAGCTGAACATGAGAGACACGTTTTAGGACAATTTGAGCTGGGAAATAGAAAAGATGCAGGTGATAAATTAATTGAATTTTGCAAAGAACATGAGTTAACGATAGACAACACCCAAGAAGACTCTTCACGTGCTCGTCCCCTGACAGTACTACCCCCCCCCCCCCCCCCCCCCCCCCCCGCAAAAAAAAAGAAAAGAAAAAAAAAGAAGATAGATTATATTTTAATATAAAGAAGAGAAATTTGCAGATGAAATAAAATGTTAACTTGAAATTCTACAAAACCCGTTGGAGGTTAGCGTTGACCAAACTTGGTTGAACATCAAGAATACATTTCAAACTACCGTAGAAGAATTTCTCGGTGTGTTAACCACGCATAGAAAGAACAAATGGTTCAATCAAAAATGTGAAGAAGCAGTCATTAGGAAAATGAATGCCAGAAAGATATGGCTAAATGACATCAACAACATCCGAAATGAAGAGAAATATAGAACAGAATGTAAAGAGGCTACAAAAATAGTTCGGCAGCAGAATCGAGTATATATGAGCAATATAATCAAAGATATGGAAACTAATCACCATAAAAAGGAAACAAAAAAGTTTTTTAAAGAACTGAAGTCAATGAAACGAGGGCACCAACACAACACATATAGTTTAAAAGACAAAAATGGGAATATGATAAATACCAATGAGGAAATGTGTAACACATGGAAAGAATACTTTGTTGAATTACTAAATTGTGAAGCTCCAAGTAACACTTTCCCATAGGAAGAGGTTCTAACGTGTGAACCACAAATTGAAGAACCTGTTTATGAAGAAATCCCATATGTAATAACACGACTTAAAAACAATAAGGCAACTGGGGCTGATGGAATTGCTGCTGAATTTATAAAGGCAGGTGGCCATGCATTACATCTAAAGCTATACGAACTAATAATAATAATCTGGAGGACAGAAGAATTACCCCGTGACTGGAAAGAGTCATTATTGATACCTATCTTTAAGAAAGGAGACAAGTTCCAGTGTGAAAATTATAGAGGGATATCATTACTGTCCACAAGCTAAAAGATACTATCCGCGGTATTACTAAATAGACTAAAACCATATTCAGAAGACATATTAGGTAACTTCCAGGCGGGTTTTAGACAAAACAGATCAACAATAGGTCAGATATTTATCTTACGACAAATAGCCGAGAAAAATTGGGAATATAAAAGAGATCTCCATAACATTTTTGGGGATTTTAAAAAGGCTTATGATAGTGTCCATAGGAATAGTCTATGGTATGCTGTGCAGGAATTTGGAATACCAAGGAAGTTAATCAACATGACCAGACTATGCATGGAAGATACTTATAATATAGTAACATATAAAGGCAGGAAATCAGAAACTTTCCAAATAACATCTGGCTTGAAACAGGATGATGCAATATGGCCGCTCCTTTTCCATCTGGCTCTAGAGAAAGTTGTAAGGAAGCCAAAGGAGGAATGTGCTATTCGAGGAACATCCAGACTACTTGGTTATGCAGATGATATAGATATTATAGGGGAAAATTAACAAAAGACATCGTGCCATGGAGCAGAAGGGATAGCCATGGAGCAGAAGGGATAACCATTGAGTCTTTCCATCTTATACAGGTTAAAGTCATAACTACTGAAACCTAACTTGCACAACACGACACGGAAATGGTTTTTTTAGAGTCTACTTTACTACGACTCTATACTTGACATGTCGACAACACAACCAGTTGTTCCACAGAAAAGTTACAAATATATCTAACAATATCTAAACATTCTATTCTACAAGAGCGGCGTTATGTTAGCCATATACCAATAACAAGAACTATGTCCGACATTGACGCTCGCTCGAGTCTAACTGATCTACGGTGTCTTTTTGCGCCTGCACCAAAATGTCTTGCACACTTTTCGTGCTTTTGTAACCAATGCCGTGCAAAGTGTGTCTTACAATCCTCTCGCTTGTCATAGGACTGTGCAAGACTCCAAGCTACTTGTACTCAATAACCCATAGCCTGATCCAGTTCTATGGCATTCACCCCTTCCACATTAAAAAAAAATAAATAAATGTGAAGCCATTTTTTTTTTTCATTTCCTATCTTCTATACTTTAATATCTTACTTCTTAAACCTCATTAAATTTTCTTCAATATTATTATAAATATTCTATACCAATCATTCAACCTTTCTTGTAGCAACATAAGTTCTACTTATATATAAAGATATAAGATATACAAGGTATACAAATGATCTGTAGCGTATGTACTATTTCAGGACTATATACTTTGCAATGATCTGTAGCGTATGTACTATTTCAGGACTATCACACAAAACTGAAAAAAATATTTATGTCGGACACGCCCTTCCTATCTACCCCTATGTAAATGACGTGAAGCCACAGCCTATAGGAGGGCTGTAGACTAACATTGATTATGAGTTTCAAAAGGTCACCTGGGCCTCCCCATAGCCGTTCCTCATTTATCATAAAGATAAGCATCCCCAAACCTATCTAAGCCATTAAGCCCAAATGAGGGTACATGTGTGTCCTGACAGTACATTGCTCTCACGATCACATAAGCATTGTAATATATATGATTTGCCTTATTATTTATTCCTTGATCCATGTTTTAGTCGCATCTGGCGTCGTTGATTCAACCCATAGCATATGTGGTTGATATTACGATCATTTTGGACCCTTTTACTTCTCTGACCGCTTTCCCCAAACCTGAGCATATTATTCTGCTCAAAATGTGGTAGTTTTGACGTTCCCGTTGACCCACAAAATTATCACATACCAATCTAAATTTCTGTTTTTAAATCACTATTTTATGAAACCAGACATCTTAAGGTGTCTAACTATACTACATAACTATAAACTACTACTAATAGTTAACAACTGTAAAAGTTTTACGTTCTCTATGATATCTATTACTAACCCAATTGTCTCTATTATCATTTATCTTTCATAAAATAATAAGATAATTAATCACCAATATATAATTCATAATATATATTCCATTTAAATGCACAAATAAACAATAACCCTCACAATTCCAAGTAATTGGAAAAAATAATAATATTATTATTACGTCTGTCTTATCCTTATGTCTGTCATATATCTTAACGTCTGCCATAAATTATTATAATGCCTACCCTTTCATACCTAATATATACATTCACTATATTGTTAATTTCCTTATGTTCTAGTTTCTGTCTATCCATTCATCTCCGTGACCATGTGTAACAATATGCCGAAAAAAAATTCTTTACGTACAATATAACTCAACACTGTCACATGAATATCTTTCCAGTCCTATGTCTATTAAGTTTATACGTCTATATACTAGTTGTTTTATATAGTTATTTATAACTTATATAATCTTTCCAAATTGTAGTAATATTAAAATACGTATAGTCTTTAACATTTGTTTTATAGACTACAAGAAAGCTTTTGATAGAGTACAACCTGAACGACTAATTACGTGCCTTCAAGATATAGGAGTAGGCGGAAAGGACATCAGACTTATTAGTAACTTGTACTGGGAACAAGTGGCGTCTATTAGATGCGGTAATAACTATTCGTCGCCTATAGAGATAAAAGAGGAGTACGGCAGGGATGTGCACTGTCCCCAAGCCTCTTCAACCTATACAAGAAAGAATTTTTTAAACAAGTTGAAATGCCTGGACTCAACATCAATGGAAGAATCATAAACAATCTTAGATATGCTGACGATACCGTGTTAATAGCAGAAAGTGAGCAAGAGTTGCAAGACCTAGTGAAAGAAGTGAACAGGCACAGTGCAGAATGTGGCTTAGATATTAACATCCAAAAAACAAAAACTATGATAATTAGCAGTGAAAAGGAAAGGTCACCAATGAACATCACAGTAAACGGGAAGATACTAGAACAAGTAACAAGTTTCTCTTATCTTGGACTTATAATAACAGATGATGGCAGAAGTGAAATAGAAATCAAAAAGAGGATAGGCATAGCAAAAAATGCTTTCAACGGCATGAAATCAGTAATAGTCAAGGCGAGAGACAGACAATGTTGGAGATCCATTGCAGCCAATCTTCATTGCGGAGACGGCACCTGATTGATTGATATATTATGTAGTATGATGATGTAAGATGATCACATGCTGGTTACACGTGCGAACAACATGAAATTTCTTTATTTGTGATGATGAGTGATGTAAATTATTATACTATTTAGCATTGTTCATATAATGTTGGTAATGTATATTCGACGACTTGTTCTTCTAAGAACTTCTAAGAATAATCTTGATTCCATTCTCATAGTACAGTTCTTCCATAGTATCTACTGCATGTTTTTACTCAACTTGACAACCTCATTTATATCAAATCTGTCATTGGTAAATGAACTGTTGCCCATGGTTGGCACAGAAGCTGGGGCAGATTGTCTCCTAGTTAGATAACGGGTTGACAATTATTCCAATTCTGACACCGGCGGAGATGGAGGCATTGACGGAGGAATCGGAAATCCGTATAAAGGAGGGCTCAAAGCGTTGCATCGGTTCGGGCGACTGCGTGACTTTGCTCGAAGAGTTACAGCCTATCTTGAACACGTTGATCGGGATCTCTTCTGATCTCGACATGGAGGAGCCCGTTCTGGACACGTTTATTTCGATTCATATAATGGACATGAAGGAGGAAGATATGCGGGCATAGTGATACGATGTAGTGAAACACTTCCTCTATGACGTGCTATGATCTCGACTCACCACCGGTTGTGTGATGGAAGTTGCCGCTTTCACACAAATCATTCATGCACGACTCCATCGTTACAGAAAACCTCAAAAGGCGAGAAGATGCCTGTCATGAAAAACACTGTCGTTAGCAATAAGATGATGCAATTTACAGAGACTGTCTGTATGCACAGCTGCAGTTGTTTACAACAAGTGGCAGGTAGATCAAACGGCACCGCTGACCTTGAGAATTCTTGGATAGACAGAAAATATGTCAGGGTTATTTTGCCGACCAGCGGAACCAAAGACAGACGCTAACTGTGTTGGTTGTCATAAAAAGGGGAAACTACTTGTGACATTGGTTGAACAAAAGTGAGAGAAGATTCCTGAAATGGATAATCTGCTCTGGAACCATCTGATGTTTTGACATCAAAGGAACGTCACTGGAATAACTCAAGGCTCTTGGACAAAAACATGATTTGTTTATAGCTAGTGTAACTCAGACAGTTGACTTAGGCAGACGTGCTTTGGCACTGCAGTTATGGATTTTAATAACATCTACCGTGTGCGGGATTAATTAGATTTAATTTTACACGTGCCTGTCATGACAACTGTAGATGTGATTTAGTAGAACTGCGGTGTTGTATAAGGTAGAACCTATTGTATAATTAGGCCTAATTAATTTAGGCAGTAGCATGGTTGAAACTAGCTAGAGTGTGATGATTAGCTCTGTTAGTTGAGAATAGAGTAGTGAAGTGATGATTAGCTCTGTTAGTTGAGAATAGAGTAGTGAAGTGTTGATAAGCTCTACTAGTTGAGAATTGAGTAATGGGGGATAATTGGGAGAGGGGGAAATTGTCCAATAGTGGGATCTTCCAGTGGGGTGCTCCCTGGGGGTTCCGCACTCTGTTTTTTTTTTTCTTGTCTTGGCCTGATGAAGACCTATGTGATGAGCTCATCTGTCCCTGACAGAGTTTGGTTCACTGTATTTTTCTGAGCGAGGCCGGTGGCCCACGCTCATCTAATAGGGATCAGTGACGGGGAGGCTCTCACCAGTTGTGTTATATATTTTACAGGTTCCCTCTGGTTGGGATGAAGAACACAGAAACATTGAAAATTCCGATCCTGGATATTTTTGGTGCAGGAAGATTGGCCAGCAACTTTCTCACTGGGCCTATGCTAGAAAAGTTGATAAACATTTGCTCGGTGGGGCTGACTAGTATAAGTATCCCACAGGATAAATATTGAGAATATTATTGAGAATATTTTACACTACCTGTGGACAGCAACATAGTAATGGGTTCTGGTTTTCATACCATTCGTGAATAAACCAGTGGTGATGGATGTTCATTCCACTTATTACTAGAACAGTAGGGATTGATTTTCACACTACATGAAACCAAAACATTGGAGAGTGTTTGTTCCACTTAACAAGGACATCAGAACATTAAGACTTTATCTGGGAAATTAAGAGATCTATTTGAGACTAAGTACAATGACTGTTTTAAGAGTGAAAACTGTAGAACATTTCGTAAGAAGGAAGAATGTAATGTTCATGGGAAAGTGTTCCGCTTTTCACTGTGCAGGAATTGTGGGGTCTCAGTTTCTATAAACTATTAGGAACAGTTTTTTTAAAGGAAAAACAATAGTATCAGTCCCAGACTGTATAGTTGAGTGGGGATCAGACCTCGTGGTTATCAAAGCTCCTGGAGGTGGACACTGTCTGGCGGGAGGGACGCAGCGTTTGGTGAGGTCCATTGTGCTGATTCTTGTGATGTCGTGTAATCCTTGCCATGATGAGTGGACTCTGATTCTGAGCTTTGTGGTCTGAATTCTACATTTACACTAGAATATACAACACACATTTTCTTCGCATACACGTCTCACATACGTTACAGTTTTCGTTTAATAAATTAATTGTTATTAATTTTTAGAAGCAAGAGTTGTTGAGTATGTTGCGTTGGGGAGGAAAGAGAGGGGGCATGATCAGGTAGAGATAAAAAGAGAGAGAGAGAGAGAGAGAGAGAGAGAGAGAGAGAGAGAGAGAGAGAGAGAGAGAGAGAGAGAGAGGTGACTATGAACCGAAGGAGTGTGGTGGACGGAAGCTAGTGGATTCTCCAGGATATTGATAAGGGGGTAAATATAATGTGGGTGTTGACTCCCCTCACTCCAGGGACGACATTTTAAACGAATTCACGACAATGCCTTTAAATTTGAAGCATGCATGGATATCTTTCAGGTTTAACAATGTTGCTAAAGAAGTTCGTGACCTGACAACGAAGGCTTGAGTACCTCAGTCTTGACTAACTAGTAAAATCCGGTCATTATGTTAGCTTAATAATATCAATTGAATGTAGAATGGCCACTGTTGGTTGTAGTATGGCTTCATAAAGTTTCCTGTACGAAAATCACGCTGTTATAATTGAAGTATGCGTTTTAAGACCCCAGAATCTCGGGAATTATGTATTGATTATTTGGCGGCTTATTGAAGATTAATGTAATAAGTTTTGTGTACGTTTCCATAAGCTTCTATTCCTTCAGTTTGATTTTTTTTAATGCGATTTAGAATTGTTTAACACTGTTATAAAAAATATAATTTCGTTGCAGACCAATTCATTCAAAGTAAACATACGAGATTTCTCAAACCATGAAAGAGGTTTGAATGTTATGAGAAATACTGATTCATGTTCTAGAAATGAAGCTTCTTAGACTGAAGGCTTTTTTTTTTTTTTATATATGTCTAGATCAACCATCACTTCCATTGTAAAAGATCCAACTGATTTCATCCAAATGTTTGATTGTCAATGCTAACTCGTCAGTTTGACTTCATTCAGCTTGCTATTTCAAATCTCGGTTAAATTGTTATCAGTGTTGCATGGTTGTGTATAAGCAAAGGGACATTCGGATTCAGGCATTTCCGGCTCTGGAACAGGAGTTGGGGCATTGGTTTCTTTAGAGAACAGTTATTTTTAAAAACCATGCAGGTGGCCTTACGTGTCCCTCCAAATCAGGCTCAGCTAGTGCAGTTTTTCGCCGCACAGTTTTGTAAACGGGTCATTTTTCTTGTTCGAACAAGGCATTTTGTTTTGCTATAACGACTTCATAATGACAGAGTCTGTTCGCATACGACGTCGAGACCATAGAAACAACGGTGATATATAAAAACAAATACAGCAAAAGTTTATTTTGTGAATTGATTTCCGTTGAATCTCCATTTGCTGTATCTGTGAAGACGAATGGAAATTGAAGACGTGCACGATCAAATGGCACACAGCACAGTGATCTGAGTCCAACATCTAAAATATCCATTAAGTGTAAGAAAGATGCTGTATCTTCAGAACTATCATGAAACGTTACACTGAAATGGTTGAACTGAGGATGAATAATTGGGCAGACAGAATCAACTGTTGTATGTTTCCATCAGTGAAACCTGGACCACGTCTAACCTTGACGACATGGTCTTTTCTATGGCCGAAACTGCATCTGTTACATTGCCAACGCCAGCAATAAAGTTCTGTTGGAAGATCAGTTCACGTTTGTTGTTGCTCCCAGAACTTAGCAAGTAAGGTGCAGCCCCACCATGTGACATGCTCTATGTTACTATAGTAAGATTGTTTGAAGTCACCTGAGATGGGGAATGCTATCAGCGTCGGCGACTATTTTGTTTGACCTGGGTATTTCTTGGAACCTGCTGGTAATGTTAATCTTCTCGTTAATAACTTTGCGTCATCTTCAACAACACTTCGCCTCGAGAAGTCTATTGTTGCTTTATGATGACTTATAAGCTCGGTGTACTTAGACAGATCTATATGTAATTGTTGCGGCCTCCTAGATACAGAGTTGCTCTTCCAAAATTAACAACTTCGTTTAACTCTATCTCAATCATATGCCTATGGGGATTCAAACTATTAAAGGCACTTGATGTATCTCTAGTTTCACGTCTTTCAGTTTTGAGTTCCGCTGGAGATACTGATACTTCACGGTTATCTTCTTGATTCTTTAGTTCATCACAAATTTCATTTGACAGCGTTTCTTTTTCTTTGTGAGACACACTGAGATTCTCTAGAACCTTCCGCAGTCAAATAATTCGGACTAGCTGGTAATGGCTGGCATAGAGCTGTCGAAAGTGTCTTCAAAGCGACTGAAAGTCAATGTTTAGTTCTGCGCGGCAGTGAATGTCTGAAATTTGATTGTAGTTTAAACAGTATAGCGCTAATTTCATACCGCAGTATGTTGCATGTCGATGAATGAATGCTGTTTCCACCAGATGTGTGTTAGTCCAAAATAGTGACATCATCGCCAATTCACAAAAGCCTTGGTTACTGGGTTAGAGATTATTCAACAAAGTAATGTGTATGTAATGACGTATTTACAAGGATATGCACGCAACCTTGGCCTTCACTTGTATTCAGCTCGATTTATTGAAAAGTAAATCGTCTACAACTACACCATAAGTCAATATTACAATCACGGGTTCATAATTACCACTGTGAGTCCCCCATAAAATGCCATGGAGCAGAAAGGATAACCATTGAGCCTTTCCATCTTATACAAGCTAAAGTCATAACTACTGAAACCGAACTTGCACAACACGACAAGGAAATGGTTTTTTCACAGTTTACTTTACTACGACTCTATATTTGACATGTCGACAACACAACCAGTTGTTCCACAGAGAAGTTACAAATATACCTAACAATATCTACACATCCTATTCTACAAGAGCGGCGTTATGTTAGCCTTGTTCCAGTAACAAGAACTATGTACGACATTGACGCTCGCTCGAGTCTAACTGATCTACGGTGATTTTTTGCGCTTGCGTCAAAACGTCTTGCACACTTTTCATGCTTTTGTAATCAATGCCGTGCAAAGTGTGTCTTACAATCCTCTCGCTTGTCATAGGACTGTGCAAGACTCCAAGCTACATGTACTCAATAACCATAGCATGATCCAAGTCTATGGCACATTGGAAATATTGACTCACTTAAAGGAAAAAGCTCAACAAATGGGGCTGGTTATCAACCAAGATAAGACAGAATATATGGTAATTTCAAGAGAAGGAATGGCTAAAAACTCTCGCCACATACAAATAGATAATATGACCATTAAATGAACGGAAACATACAAATACCTGGGTACAATCTTCATCTGCTCCAACATAATAAGGGAAGAAATACAAGCTAGAATCAACTCTGGAAACAAGATATACTATGCACTACAACATCTGCTAAAATCAAATGCGCTATCTTGTAACACTAATATCACAATATACAAAACACTGATCATACCAGTTGTGCTGTATGGCTCTGAAACCTGGAGTACAACTAAAGGAGACGAAGCCTTGTTACAAACATTTGAAAACAAAGTCTTAAGACGCATCTTTGGGCCCATTAGGGATACACAAAGTGGAGAGTGGAAAAGAAGAAGCAGCAAAGACATTTATGATCTTTCTAAGCCCCCCTAATCACTGGTATCATGAAGGCTAATAGACTACAATGGCTGGGGTATATAGAAAGAATGGAAGATAATAGGGAAACAAAATCCGCTTACACTCAGGACATAAATGACCGTAGACCCCGAGGTAGACCAAAGAAGACGGTCGAGAGATAACATACTTACAGACCTACAAGCACCTTGGAATCAGCGACTGGCAAGAGAAGGTCAACCAGAGAACGAACGAACGAACGAACGAACGAACAAACTTTATTTTCAAAGGGTTAAGAATTGGGCACGCAGGCCCGTCTAACATTCTGCCCTTCTATCACTCTCTTTCATACATTATTTCATTCACACATCATTCAAGGCTAACAAAGAACAGCAACAATATAAAAGATATGCATTATAAAGGCATAGGCAAAATGCGAACATCAAAACTACACGACACAATAATATTAGATAATGGTCTGACACTTGTTATTAGCCATGTGGAATATACTGGCCTACAAAAAGGGGACTGGCTGTTATACTTGGGTTTTGTTATTATTATTATTATCTCTATTATTAAGGGGAAAGGTAATCCGTATTGAGATAGTGTTCGAATAATTTGCGATTATATGAATAGGGATTGGTGATGTCTTTGATTTCTTGTGGAAGATTGTTCCACAGCTGAGCTGCAGAGTACGTTAAGCTTGTTTTGTATAAGTCAATCCTAGGCTTCGGAATGTGTAGTATATTTAAACGTTTACTGTGTCTAGCATTATATTTAAACAATGGCCAAAGGTAATTTGGGGCATTCCGATGCAGGATTTTGTGAATTAGTTTAGCTTTATTGAAAAGGAGGCGTTTGCGGAATGGTAGTAACTGAAGGAGTTTATACAGGCTAGGATTGTCAGATAAATGTTTGCTATAAATTAGACTCATTGCCCGTTTCTGGAGTGAGTAAAGTCGCTTGGTGTTTGAATTAGAACAACCGTCCCAGATTTTAAAGCAGTAGTCAAAGTGTGTCTGTATATGAGAAGTATAGAATAGTTTCCTTGTGTCCTCATCAAGGAAGTTTTTAATTTTGGCGACTTGGTAGACTTTTTTCTCTTTTTGTTTAATGAGCGCTTGAACGTGGGAATTAAAGGTTAGGTTTCTATCAATGATTAGACCTAATGTTTTGTGCTCAATTACACTTTCTACTGGCATGTTATCGATGTGAAGTTGAAGTGATGTGTGTGAGCTTAGAGTTTGAAGTCTTTGTCTTGTTGTTAATAACATTGATTTTGTGTTAGTGATGTTAATTTGCATACGGTTTGAATAGCTCCACCTAACTACATTATTTAATTCTTGTTGTAAAGACGACTCCAGTAAAATACAGTTTTCAGCGTTTGTGTACACTGTACAGTCATCTGCAAATAGATCGCAGGAAGACGAAAGATGCAAAGGTAGATCGTTAATATATATGGCAAATAATAGAGGGCCAAGAATAGAGCCTTGCGGTATTCCAATATTGAAGGTAGTGGTTTGAGACAGAGATTTATTATGTGATACTACTTGCTTTCTGTTTGATAGAAAAGATGATATTAGAGTGACTACATTAGGGTCAATTTTCATTGTCTCAAGTTTTTAAATTAAAATAACATGGTCTATCATATCAAATGCTTTCTTGAAATCAATAAACACAGTTCCACATAGACTGTGGTTGTTTATATTCTGGTGCCAATTTTCTATCATGTTTGTTAGGGCCGTATGGCAAGAATATTTTGGTCGAAATCCTGATTGGCTGTCAACAATAAGCTTGTTGCGAACTAAATACTGTAATGTTACTTTATGGATGTGTTTTTCTAGTGGCTTAGATAGTGATGATAGTAAGGAAATGGGTCTGTAATTGTTCGGGAGACCATTGTCCAATGAACCAGATTTAAGAAGAGGGTACACTTTAGCGATTTTGAGAGCTGATGGAAAGTGGCCTTTGGTGAAACAACTGATTATATATGTCAAAGATCTGAATAAGAGTTTACAGTGTTAAGAATATAAGAAATAGAGCTAAGACAGAGACCATTAGAGAACACCAGACAGAAGAGACACAAGCGCTATAAATAGCTTTACAACGGGACACACTTGTGTCAACCAAGAGGGCATTGAGTGTAAGTGAGCGAGGGTTTCCCAAGACACTAGGAAACTCGCCTCGACGAGTAACCATGGAATACAGGTTACTCTAGTTAACTGACCAGCGTGCTGGGACACCACGCACGCAAGACTCACCAGCGCACGGAGGATCCAACGTCCGTGTTTGAACACGCAACTAGAAGCGTGGCACAGACTGCGACTGAGACGGCTAGAGAATAGACGTGTTCCTTATGAATACTATAAGTTTATAGACAATAGTGATTGTCAGGCTTTAGATTCCATTCAGTGATTAATAGTATCATTATCACCTCTTCATTGCATCTGTGTAACGTACTATGATGTTTATTGTCAATGAAGTATTCCGCTCGCGGAGCTTGTTTGTAATCAGCTCTAAATAAATTGTATCCCTTTTGCAAATGACACGAGTTATTATTTCGTGTGGTGCAAAAGTAGGGAAGTCCTGAAATACCTGTCGCAAGTAAGTCGCTGACAGGCAGGACCCCATTTGGTGTCAGAAGCGCCTGAACCAACGTCAACAGGCACCATTTGGCATTATTTTGTGTTAAAAGTACCTAAATCTAACGTGAATTAATTAGCATACAATGTCAGAAATAATTTTGTTTTGCGAGTGAACGGTAGTGATCAACACCAGTACTACTTGATATTTATTATGTTACCATTCGTGGAGCTTGAACCACAATGAGGAAAGATTAATTTACAAGTTGTGTTATTCTACAAAAATTAATAGGAAATGTGTATGAATTTGTGGCAATGAAAATGTATACAAATATGTATTTAAATTGTCAAGCAAACCATCGTGTACATTTCATTTTCTGTGATACAGCCATTAATGTCACCATTCATCACATTCATTTAGATATTTGTGCAAAATAAGTTCCTTTTGCACAAAGAAAGTAAATTAGCTACTGAACGGAAGCCATAGAACGTAGTTATACCAAACAAGATAGAAAGTGAAGACAAGACGACGTTGACATTCATATGACGAATCATCTTACTAATCATGACGATCATTTATACCATCATAACATTCATTCATTAACATCATTTATCATTATCTAGATCACATTTATGATTCATCAGCCGCATGAAATATGAACATGTATTTATATCATATGCATGTTTCTAAAGTATTGATGCTCTACTAAACAGAAGCATCCGTTCTGTTGTCAAGTCGATCATTTTTGTGTGTCCGGAAGACAGCGGTGGAACATCCCAAGGGCCGTATATTCCGACAAATTAGATGAGTATATTTTTGAATTATTTTGATATTCACTATGTTAACCATGCATCTTTATTTTCAGTGAGAATGTAAATAACTAACACATAACTAGAAACCATTGTGTAAAACTACAGCGATATCATTGTGAAATAACATAAAGCCACAAAATGTCATCATTAAATGATTGCATCCAGGCGGGCAAAGAACTAGGCCATACTGGAGAGAAATTAGAGAAATGGGCTGATCAAAGATACAAAGAAGAAATAGCTCGACAGAAGGAAGAAACAGAGAGAAAAACTGCTCTGCAGAGAGAAGAAACAGAGAGAAAAGCTGCTCTAGAGAGAGACGAAAGAGCATTAGAAAGGCTACATCAAAAAGAGATGAAACAAGTAGAGGAAGCCACCAAACAAAAACAGCTAGATTTAGATCATGCCACCAAACAAAAACATCTAGATTTAGAGGAAGCCACCAAACAAAAACAGCTAGATTTAGATCATGCCACTAAACAGAAACAGATAGAGGTAGAGTCACAAACTAAGTTAAAGATGAAAGAAATGGAGATAGATTCAAACATCCAGATAGCCTCTAGCAAACAAAAGAGCCAGGAAGAACAAAATAAGTTTAGTAAATATAAAGGCCTTATCAAACCATATAGCGTAGGCGATTCAATCTCAGTATGGACGGAGAATATAGAGTTTCAACTTAAGACTCAGAAAATACCATTAGAAGATTGGGCAATGATCTACATGAGAAATCTCAGTGGGGAGCCATTAAAGGTTATAGAATCAATACCTACAGAACTAAGGAGTAATTATCAGTACATCCACGATAGGATTATGCAGCATTTCCTTCTGGATGCCACTGGGTATCAGATTCAGTTTTCCCAAATAAATATCTGAAATAAGAGTTCAAAGATCTGAATAAGAGTTTACAGAGTTAAGAATATAAGAAATAGAGCTAAGACAGAGACCATTAGAGAACACCAGACAGAAGAGACACAAGCGCTATAAATAGCTTTACAACGGGACACACTTGTGTCAACAAAGAGGGCATTGAGTGTAAGTGAGCGAGGGTTTCCCAAGACACTAGGAAACTCGCATGGACGAGTAACCATGAAGTACAGGTTACTCTAGTTAACTGACCAGCGTGCTGGGACACCACGCACGCAAGACTCACCAGCGCACGGAGGATCCAACGTCCGTGATTGAACACGCAACTAGAAGCGTGGCACAGACTGTGACTGAGACGGCTAGAGAATAGACGTGTTCCTTATGAATACTATAAGTTTATAGACAATAGTGATTGTTAGGCTTTAGATTCCATTCAGTGATTAATAGTATCATTATCACCTCTTCATTGCATCTGTGTAACGTACTATGATGTTTATTGTCAATGAAGTATTCCGCTCGCGGAGCTTGTTTGTAATCAGCTCTAAAT
Source organism: Cepaea nemoralis (assembly GCA_014155875.1). Lineage (NCBI taxonomy): Eukaryota > Metazoa > Mollusca > Gastropoda > Stylommatophora > Helicidae > Cepaea > Cepaea nemoralis. The sequence continues at coordinate 783,999 of JACEFZ010002257.1, forward strand.
AAATTGTATCCCTTTTGCAAATGACACGAGTTATTATTTCGTGTGGTGCAAAAGTAGGGGAGTCCTGAAATACCTGTCGCAAGTAAGTCGCTGACAATATACATAGGTTAGTGATGTACAGATCACTGGCGCAGCACAACGGAGAATCCGGTTGCTGATTCCATCTAACCCAGATGAGGTTGTGTTATTTTTAGGTTACTGAGGTAAGTGAATACTTCAGTGATTGTCATTAGCGGTATGTCTGAAAGAATATCGCGGGAGCATCTATTCTCGCAAAACGATGACAATAAAGATAAGTTGCAAGGAGAATTAGGTATTGAAGCCTTCAACTGGTCTATGTCAGTTTGAAAAAAAATTACTGAATTGGTCGCATGTAATATGATTTGATGGTAAAGAATTTCGGAAGTTATACTTGTTTGTCAAGGTGTTAATTGCCTTCCATATATCCTTACTATTTGTTTTATCCATTACTAAGTTCTTAAAGTAATTTATCTTTTCCCATCGTATGTTATATAGAACTTTGTTTCTAAGAGTACGGTATGCACTGAGATCCCGCTTTTTATGTGCTTTATCTCTGTCTCTCATAATTTCAAGTATTTCCTGGGTGATCCGAGGTGGCTTGGCGTGGTGTTTTACTCGAACTTCCTTGACTGGCACATGTCTATCAAAAACATCAATAAAGGTTTTCATCCAGAATTCCAGATCATCATCCGGGTCAGGAAGCTGATAAACATTGTTTAGAGGTGAACTGAGCAAGGCCTGTAAAAATGTGTTTTGGTTGAAATTTTTGTAACTTCTATATTTTACACTTATGTGTTTATGTTTAGGAGTTTTAATTCTTTTTTTAGACCACGTGCAGCATATTGGGTAGTGATCGCGCATTGCACAAATGGAGACGGCTTGTATCTGCAGCAAAGAACCTCAATGGCTCGGAATGCTGAAGAAGAAGAAGAAGAAGAAGAAGAAGAAGAAGAAGAAGAAGAAGAAGAAGAAGAAGAAGAAGAAGAAGAAGAAGAAGAAGAAGAAGAAGAAGAAGAAGAAGAAGAAGAAGAAGAAGAAGAAGACGAAGAAGAAGAAGAAGAAGAAGAAGAAGAAGAAGAAGAAGAAGAAGAAGAAGAAGAAGAAGAAGAAGAAGAAGAAGATTAACCATTTCATCGGCAATAACCTTACGAAGTGCAGACTGTGATACAGATCATCAGTTACTAGAAGCAGATGTGAAAGTAAAACTCAAAAAGTTTACCCAAGGACCAAATCCGCATTGTTTTGATCTCACAAAACTACCAGATGCATACAGCGTAGAAGTGAAGAATCGATTTGGGGTCTTGATGACTATACAGGAGGAATTGATACCTGATGAATGGCAGTACAAGCTAGAGATATCTTGACAACTGCAGCCAAAGATTTAATTCCGACCAAGAAAAAGCAACATAAGCCATGGATTACACCAGACACGTTAGAATTAATAAAACAACGAAGGGAACTGAAACAGAAAGCAGATGAATCAGATAACAGCCGGATGAAGTATAAATCTTTAACTCGAGAAATAAGAAAGAACACAAGAAAAGACAAAAACCACTATATATACAAGATTGCTGCACCAGAATAGAGCAATATCATAAGACTGGAAGAGATTACGAAATGTTCAAGGAAATGACGTTATCGACATGAAACACTCAACCACAATTGACTGTTATATGTGACAAGTTTGGAAATACCTTAACAGAATCTAGACATTCTAGAAAGATAGCATAGATAGAATACTGCAATGGAATGTATGATATGAATTACTGTAGGATTTGATTGAAATACATGAACCATTTACAGCGGAGACAGGACCTGAACCCTCATTAGATGAACTTCCATGGGCAATATGATTGATTGATTCATTGATTATTGATTAATAGTACCAGTAGCAATCTGATTATATGTCCGTCTCTCCCCTCGTCACTCCTTGCTGTCTCATTCTTGCCAGACCATGGTGATCCATTGTACACGTCCTCCCACAAGGCCGCAACCAACTCTGCCTTGTCATGCATCAATACTCCACCAAGGTTTGCCAAGCCAGCCAATCTGTCCGCCTGTTCATTCCCCAGCACACTGGCATGCCCCGAAGAAAAGATCCAGGCGATGCTTGCCACCCGTGACCTCCGAAGTGAAGCAAGCCACTCTGCACGAAACTTGCCTGTCCTCACCTTCCTCAGCATGCTTTCTGGGTCAGTTACAATCACGATGTGTGTGTGTGTGTGTGTGTGTGTGTGTGTGTGTGTGTGTGTGTGTGTGTGTGTGTGTGTTTATCGTATTCTCCATCCAGCGGAAAGCTGCACTTACTGCATCTACCTCCATTCTTCAGCTAGATGTTGTGGGATCATATGCCAGGCTCGCCTGCACCAAAAGTCGACCATTAGCTTTTGCTGAGAACCCCAGGCACGTCTCCTACCTCTCAAAACCGAACCATCTGTGTAGATAATCACATCACTCGAGCGACCATTATCCTGAATTAGTTGCTGGATTTCCAATTCCGTGGCCCCTGCTGGCCACTCCATGCACTCCCGACTCAATATGATTATCACTCTGCACAAGTCTGACTGCTCTGCTTGCACTCTGACCCACTCCTCTCCTCGCCTAATGTTCTCCAAGAAGAACACTTGTCTCATCGTATCCTCCGCCTGAACCATCCATGATTTCCCTCTTATCAGTCGCTGACTCTTAACTGCGTCCAGCGCCTCATGCAACGGGTGATCTGTGTCTGCAGCTACTCACTCTGAGGTATGCCTTCGCTTGCATCACCTTGAGCCTACCAGTAACAGTCGGCAAACCAAGAATGTAACGCATACACACTACAGGGGTGTCTCTGGTGCATCCCAGAATGACCCGCATAGCTTCGTTCCGTATGCGCTCTAATTTCACCAGCTGACTCTTTGACACAGTGAGCAGTCCTAGTCAATAATCAATCACTGAGAGGATCAAGTGCTGGTATAGTCTGAAAAGCATTCTCTGCTCTGTGTCCATTGCTGCCATAGTTTTAAGTGCATTGAGTCCCTTTTGAGATCTTGTCACAACCGTCTCTACATGGTCCTTGAAGGACAGGCTCCTGTCAAATGTGATTCTCAGATACTTCAATTTGTTCGCTCTGTTGACACTTCTACCATCTATCGCGAGGCTTGGGACGTCAGCTCTCACAATCCTTTTGTCCAGAGAGCACCACAAAACAGCCACCTTTTCCGGGTGGATGACAGCACTCATTTCAGTGCACCAGTCAACCACTTTGTCTACTGTCGCCTGTAACCCCTGGGCTGTTTGCTCCCTATCTCTCCCCTGCCTATATGCAAGAATGTCATCTGCAAATGTTAGTATCTTTCCAACCCCTGATTCTTCTAGGTTTGCAATCTTGCTCGTATACACGTTAAAGAGCACCGGTGAGATTGCAGATCCCTGTGGCAGTCCCGGGGTTAAAATATGTGGCTCTGAGGTCCATGCACCCAGACGGAGAGCAACCCGACGAGAATGCAGGACGGCTGCTATCCATTTCACCAACCAGGGATTGACCCCCTTCTCCATCATTGCGGTCATCAAAATATTATATCGAACTTTAATGTACGCATCCTCGAGATCAAGCACTACCGCCATCATTTCCTGTCTACTCTGGAACCCCTCATAAACTTCAAAGGAAAAGTGGCTGCATTTGACCAGGTATCTTTTCCTGACCTGTAGATCCCCAGGCCTCTTGGAAGAAGCTTCCCCTTTCCAAAAACTCTTGCAGCTTGACAGCGACTATCTTCTCTAGAACCTTCCCAAAATGTATTTTGAAGGGTGATGATTCTAAAGCCGCTAAGCTTTGAATGGTCCTTGAATGGTTTTGGGAGAGGGATGAGATAACTGTGCACCCAGTCCTGCGGTACTGATGCTGTCCTAATGCTCTGGTTAAAGCAGTCGGTCATCTCCTTCATGTCTGCATCGCTCAAGGCCTTCATGTGGCCATACTTAACCCCACCGAGCCCTGGTGCCGTGTCTTGTGACTTTTTCAAATATATTTAACATCTTTAACCCGTATGATGTCTTCATAATGCATATCCTTCATGGTGCCAGATAACTCCTCTCTAACAGCATCCCCGTTGTCCGCATCATTATGATTGGTCTGCTCTAAAAATCTCTGGAGAAACGCCTCCCCTTTCTCTTTGTCTGTTGTCATGCGCACACCATCCACTCTATAAATTGTTCCCACTGTCATAGGCCGATCTTTTCTTTGCATTTGTCTGTGCAGTTTCCAGAATTTTAGCAGTGTTTTATCTCCTCCAATCTCCTTTATGAAACATTCCCATTTTGCCTTTTTGGCCTCTGCAGCACAGCGCTTGAATACCTCTACCTTGTCTTTCTTGACATTTTCCGCGGTGTCCACTTCCTCTCGTGAGCTTCGGGGTGTCTGTCGCACTTTTCTTAGCTGCTTCACTGCAGCTCTCTTTGCTTTCCAAGCATGGTCTACTTCTGGGGTCCACCAGGAGGGATGCAAAAAAAGGAGTTTTAGCAGTCCTGTTGCATGCCCCTGTCTGAGGCGTCCAAGAAGGCTATCGGTCCACTCATACCGGAAGGTCTTGCGCGCTCTTCCAGCCTTACCTTTCCTGGATTTAGAGATGAGGAATGAGCATGGCATGTGCAAGGGCAACAAAGAACATGAAGAATTGTAGCGTAGCGTATCCTACTAGGGTGGAAAATAGACCGAAGTAGATACAGAATAGACTTCTATGAATAAAGAATCTAATCACTGCCAAAGAAGCGATCCAAAAAGGCTAGCAATTCTAGAAGGATGATTTTCAAAGTCCCAGAATGGATCACTACTTCTAAACAGTGCCAGACGGAAAGTTATGACGACCAATCGTACTTAAAGAAAGACAATTACATAAATAAACACACATAGTATTATTTGGCGCTCACAGAAGGAAAAGAAAGAAATATAGACTAGAAGAAAGAAGGTTTGATACGAATTCTATCCGTTTTCCATAGTTGTTAGGTTCATGTGTATGAAAGACATGACCAATGAAGACATTTTTTTGGAGTGTCTAGTTGGTCGTGCGCCGAAGTACACTTGTTCCTACAGCGAGCCGCCATCGTCATTTGGAGGCAACAGGTTCGATCCCTGACGGTAACTATAGCTTTCAAATTTTATGTTGTCTAGCGCGTCATCTAGTCTCTATTTCCTTCTTCTCCTTCTGTAAGCGCCAAATAATACTATGTTTGTTTATTTATGTAATTGTCTTAGTGGCTTCAACGGTTCTCCCCATTGATTTCTTGTGTTACGCATACAACATTAGAACCGACCAATCATTTCTCTTCTTTAAATGTTTGTTCATATATACCCGACAACAGCATTACCGTCTGATGTATTTGTGTGTTTGTTATTTGACCTATGCTGGTTTAATATAAATTATGAGACATATGGTGCTATCTCAATAGTTTGATACGGATTCTGTCCGTATTCCATAGTTGTTAGTTTCATGTGTATAACAGACATGACCAATGAAGACACATTTTTTAGAGTGTCTAGTTGGTCGTGCGTCGAAGTACACTTGTTCCTGCAGCGAGGCGCCGTCGCCATTTGGAGGCGACAGGTTCGATCCCTGTTGGTAACTATAGCTTTCAAATTTTATGTCGTCTAGTGCGTCTTCTAGTCTCTATTTCCTTCTTCTCCTTCTGTGAGCGCCAAATAATACTATGTGTGTTTATTTATGTCTTAGTGGCTTCAACGGTTCTCCCCATTGATTTAAAGAAAGACAGTATGTCAAGTGATTCCTGCTATCGTCCCTGGATGAATAATCATCCCCCACCGTCTAATACATTCTTACAAGGAGATAGACAGAGTTTTATATATATATATATATATATATATATATATATATATATATATATATATATATATATATATATATATATATATATCATCATCATCAATCATCATCAAGTGCCGTGCCGGCTGGCGTAGGCGTTCATATATATATATATATATATATATATATAATACACACAATCTGATGATACTACTAGATCTAATTCTAATGTGATAATGACAAAGATAGTTGGTTACGTTTGCAAATATAACAGCTGTTTAATTCTAAACACACTACGTGAGACTAATGGGCACATAAGAGATACGCAGATCTCTGGTTCAGCTTAAATGTCTTCAAGACTATTCTGTTCTATGACAAAGATTAATTGGTGAAGATGCTAATCATCGACTAGTATCCTTGGCCAGTAGCGGACAGTTTGTTGAATTCTGTGAAGTGGTAAACGGGTTGTCAGCCACTTACCTGTTGGTCCTTGGCCTCCTGGATGGTAAGCTGAAAGGTGCTGACAGGTTAGTGGTATGGACACCATACTCGGCTGTATTAATGTGAGTTGTGCGTAGCTCAGTCAAGGTTATGACCACAACTACTGTTGCTCAGGGTGCAGACTCTGAGAATGACAGTGAGAAGGGGTGAACAATCCTTCAAGACAAAGTTATAAATCTAACTCTTGTCTATGTCCTATAATGGTCTACATGTCTCATGTAGAACTTAACATAGCATACGCTATCTGTCTTTGCATATTTTATTCCTTATACTGAGATCTACAACAGCACACTGATCTAATGAAAAACAGTACACAAATGATATTCTGTTCCTTCTTCTTCTTATATTTAAATCGACTCTGAATAACCACTCAGATGCTCTACATCAAAGACTACTGTCCTAATAATATATATATTCTAAGTCATGATTAATCATGGAAACACACAAACCACAATCCACACAATGAATTAACATCACAAAGTATCCGATGAATTAAATGACATGAAATAAACTCATACGCCACAATTACGACGTCACGATATACATTACCAAACCATTAATTCTATGAAACAACACAAGTCATCTTCCAAGTATGGAAACACACTAACCACACTCCATACGATGAATTAACATCACATATTATTTGATGAATAAAAGGGAATGAAATCAAATCACACACCACACCTATAACTTCACGGTGTACATGATTGAACCATTAAATCTATGAAACACCACAAGTTATTTTCCACAGTTATGAGTTGTAATTCTAGCAATCATCTTCTTTTTCTTCAATAAAACATAATTAATGATCTAGAAGATTGCTTAGCTAGGCTTAAGATTACTTTCACTATACCAAGAGAGATATTAGGGCTGGAGAATTCCCCCAGGGTTGATTTTAGTTAAGTGGGCGATATTGGACCACATGTTAGTAATCTGACTATGTGCGAGATAAATATTAATAAATAATAATTAAGTAACTTATTTACTCTCTGAACTAATTCCTTCGACTAATATATATTATCTAAAGAAATATCTTAGTTCCTAAGCTAAGCACATAATTAATATATGGTGCTTAATGCATGGCCTTTAGATTTTATCGACATATCGACACATGCAGAGGAATGTTAACAACAAAGGTATTCTGAGCCTACCCTGCTACTTGGTTTTGACTGGACCTATCGGGTGCGGAGACTATCATAGGCTTTTCATTATGTTTTAGTAAGTGGTGCGGCTTAACAAGAGCCAGAAAAAAATGTCTAAGACACAGGCGAGTGTTCTCTTTTAGCCATCTGACATGGTAGCTCCTGTCACCTTCAAGCCAAATTGTCAAATGGCCGATATTTGGGGTTTCTACAGGAGAATTCTCTTCCCGAACAGAAGAGCTCTCCTCGACTTCCTGTGGACAAATTAAATTCAAGCCAAACTGAATATTATTTTCAGCCTGGCTTGATTTCTTGGCGTGTAAACAAACCCTACACTGGCTCTACTTCTAACTATTCTAATAATTCGTATTATACATGTCTATATATATTTATGTACATACATCTCTAAGTCAAGTTCCATGGGTTACAGGGTCTAGCTACCGCTCGCCACCTGCTCGTGGAGGCGAGGTCTCGGAGGTTTGACGCTGAGCCGCCAGCGTCTGCAGCCTACCTTGTTCCAGACATATTGGTTATCCATTCCTCTGGATTAAACAAGGCAAGGCCGAGAGAGGAAACATGCAGCTTGGGCATCGCATGTTCTCTGAAGCTCTGCCCAGGCATTGTGATGGAATTCTTGCTAAATTCCAACTCACATACTTTGGTCTGTCAACACTGCAAGGTGCCACTTACATACACCAAACAACAACTATCATCTTTAATATATGAATATATAGACCCAATATAAAATAATACAGAAATACATAAAGGGGTTTACTGAGGCCTATCCCAATCTAATAAAAACGATATAAGATTCGGGCCATCTCGTCACAAGAATGGAAAATAACCTGGATGTGATGAGATATCAGCTGAACCAATTAAAGCGGGAGGAGAAGAAAGCATACAAATCTATCACGCATTATGTAAAAAGATATAGAAATATGGTATATGGCCAAATGATTGGAAGAGAACAATCTTCATTCTAATACCAAAAAAGGGCAACCTGAAATTATGCACCAACTATAAAACTGTTGCCCTTATCAGTCATGCAAGTAAAATTCTACTACAAATCATAAAGGAAAGACTTCGTAAGAAAATGGAAGCAGAAATTAACGTGGTTCAAGCTGGATTTAGAAGAGGAAGAGGATCAATAGATCGCATACTCATCATGCGTTTAATAATAGAGAAGTGCAGAGAATTTAATGTAAACCTTTTATCATGTTTTGTAGATTATTCAAAGGCATTTGATTGATTGATTGATTGATTTAGGAACCGACATCACAGCATTCGGGGCATTCCCATAAGCGCTCCGTCTCCATCCTCAGAAGCCAGCGAAGAGTTCCAGCTCCAATAGTACCAGTAGCAATCTGATTATATGTGCGTCTCGCCTTTCCTCTAAGCGTCGAGCATCGGCCAGATTCCCTCGTCACTCCACGCTGTCGCATTCTTGCCAGACCATGGTGATCCATTTGCTCCTCCGAGGCATTTGACTGTGTTCAACATCAGCAACTTTGGGAAATCATGAAGAATATGGGCTTTCCATCACATGTCATACAACTCATAAAAATGCTCCATCTAGACCAACAAGCAGCGATTTGAATAGATGGCGAGACATCAAGCAAGGAGTCAGTCAGGGCTGTGTTCTGTCTTCCTATTTGTTTAACATGTACGCCGAAAATATAATGATAAATGTCAGAGATGACATAAACAGGGTCATGACATACCAGAGAATCGATATGCTGATGATACAGTGTTGCAATCCACAACACAGAATGGTATAGACAACCTATTAACTTCAACCCAATTGAATAGTGAAAATCACAACTTATATCTGAACATAGCAAAAACATAGCATAAACAATAAAACTACTATGTAGAAAGAAATATATGTTAATGAGGAAAAATTGGAGCTGGTAGAAAATTTTGAATACATTGTGTCATTGATTACCAACAATTGTGACACAATGAAATAAATTAAAAGAGGAATATCTATTGCTCTTTAAAGACTAAAACAACTGAATAAATTGTGGAGAGGGATAGATAGAACTATAAACATTAGATTTCTAAGCGCATGCATCTTTCCCATTGCAACACTACGCCTATAATGCCTGGAAACTTACTAAGCAAGCTGAACAGCGCATCAATGCCATAGAATATAAATGTTATAGACGAGTTCTAAAAATATCTTGGATAAAGAAAAAAAAAATGCATTCACACTTCAAGAGCAAAGAAAATTGAAATATTTTGGTCATTTAGAAACGTCACGAATGTTTGGAGAGAACAATAATAGAAGGGTATATGCCTCAGAAAAGAGGAAGAGGAAAGCCAAAGAGAAGATGGGTGCATGCGAGCGGCGAATGATCTCAAGATGGGTGTATCAGACGCGGGACAGCTTACTTATGATCGAGAGGTTTTCCGGAAGGTTGTTATTGGAGCGAGATTATGTAAAGGACATGCTACTGAATGAATGAATGACTTATCTTCACAATCTCAATCTACAGTCCCAATGTCCTAAAATCGAAAAACACGTCTTGTTCCGTCCGATGTCAAACACACACTCCCCAATCCTTTCCTTTGTCTCCTTTCTTCGCATCCCGTGCTCCCCTCTTCATGGGTCACCTCGTACGAGCCCTGTTCACTGCACTGTCCCATCTTGTCCTGAGTTCTTGTCTAAACTCGTCTGTCCTTGAACTCGTTTCATTCTGTCTGTCTTGTTCTAAACTATCATCGGTATATAATACATTTTTGATCTTGACATCCTACGCCTTTCGCAAATTTGACATTTGTCTCATTTGAAAATGTGACAAATCAATTGGCTTATTGTTTCAAAATAAGTATTTTTTTTCTTTTGTCAAAGGCCTATATTGTCATTATCATCTCTATGCAGATAGTGTAGTCCTCGGACAAAGTTTTATCATAGTGCGGTCTTTATGATCCAAATTCTCACGTTTTAGTTATGGTATTACTCTTAATGTACTAATTAAGCTCATTATGTCAGTTAGCAATCATCACCATCATCATCTTCCACTTCTGCCGCCAACCGTCGTAGGGAGGAATAATTTGCGGTCCAGCGCCCGGTGGGCGGCACTGGATAGTGTCATTCCGTGTGATTGTACAATGTCTTTCTGTGTGAGGTGCACCAAAATATGATCTTCCCAGCCAATGCAAGTTAGCGAGGTAGGCGTTTCGAGAATGTAACCGCATCGTGCAGCCAGGGTCGTGGTTTGATTGATTGATTGATTGATTGATTTAGGAACCGACATCACAGCACTCGGGACATTCCCATAAGCGCTCCGCCTCCATCCACAGCAGCCAGCGAAGAGTTCCAACACTAATAGTTCCAGTAGCAATCTGATTATATGTCCGTCTCGCCTTTCCTCCGAGCGCCGAGCGTCGGCCAGATCCCCTCGTCACACCTCGTTGTCTCATTCTTACCAGACCATGGTGCTCCATCTGCTCCTCCGAGGTGTACACGTGCTCCCACAAGGCCGCAACCACGTCTGCCTTGTCATGCATCAATACTCCACCAAATTTTGCCGAGCCAGCCAATCTGTCCGCCTGTTCATTCCCCAGCACACCGGCATGCCCAGGAGAAAAGATCCAGGTGATGCTTACTACCCGTGACCTCCGAAGCGAAGCAAGCCACTCTGCACGAAGCCTACCTGTTCTCAACCTTCTCAGCATGCTTTCTGAGTCAGTTACAATCACAATGTGTGTATGTATCGTGTTTTCTATCCAGCGGAAAGCTGCACTGACCGCCTCCACCTCCATTCTTAAGCTAGATGTAGTGTTATCATACGCCAGGCTCTCCTGCACCAAACGCCGACCATTAGCTTTTGCCAAGAACCCCCAGGCACTTCTCCTACATCTCAACACTGACCCATCCGTGTAGATAATCACATCACCCGGGCGAAAATTTTCCTGAATTAGTTGCTGAATTTCCACTTCCGTGGCCCCTGCTGGCCACTCCCTGCACTCCCGGCTCAATGTTATTACAACTCTGCACAAGTCTGACTGCACGGCTGGCACTCTGACCCACTCCTCTCCTCGCCTGATGTTCTCCAAGGGGCACACCTGTCTGATCGTATCCTCCGCCTGAGCCATCCATGATTTCCCTCTTATCAGTCTCTGACCCTTAACTACGTCCAGCGCCTCATGCAACGGGTGATCTGTGTCTGCAGCTACTCTGAGGTATGCCTTCGCTTGCATCACCTTGTGCCTACTAGCAACAGTAGGAAGACCAAGGATGTAACGCATACACACTACTGGAGTGTCTCTGGTGCATCCCAGAATGACCCGCATCGCTTCATTCTGTATGCGCTCTAATTTCACCAGCTGACTCTTTGAGACAGTGAGCATTCCTAGTCCATAATCAATCACTGAGAGGATCAAGTTCTGGTATAGTGTGAAGAGCATTCTCTGCTCTGTGTCCATTGCAGCCATAGTTTTAAGTGCATTGAGTCCCTTTTGAGATCTTGTCACAACCGTCTCCACATGGTCCTTGAAGGACAGACTCCTGTCAAATGTGATTCCCAGATACTTCAGTATATTCTCTCTGTTGACGCTTCTACCATCTATCGTGAGGCTTGGGGCATCATCTCTCACAATCCTATTGTCCAGAGAGCACCACAACACCGCCGCCTTTTCCGGGTTGATGACAGCACTCATTTCAGTGCACCAGTCAATCACTTTGTCCACTGTCACCTGTAGCTCCTGGGCTGTTTGATCCCTATTTCTCCCCTGCCTGTATGCAAGAATATCATCTGCAAATGTTAGAATCCTTCCAACCCCTGGTGCTTCTAGGTATGCAATCTTGCTCGTATACACATTAAAGAGCACCGGTGAGATTGCAGATCCCTGTGGCAGTCCCGGGGTTAAAATATGTGGCTCTGAGGTCCATGCGCCTAGACGGAGAGCAACTTGACGAGAATGCAGGACGGCTTTGAGGTCGTGGTTTGAGTGGGCAAAAGAGCAAATTTGTACGACCGCTCGACAAAGTCTCGATAAGCGCCCACTCTCTCTCTCTCTCTCTCTCTCTCTCTCTCTCTCTCTCTCTCTCTCTCTCTCTCTCTCTCTCTCTCTCTCTCTCTCGCTCTCTCTCTCAATTAGTAGTGGGCCTGCAGTCAGTAAGCTGGTATAGCTTTTTTCCGGTCAGTCCTGCCGGCGTAGCTTAAAAGCTCGTCGGTAGGCGTCAAGTGGTTTTGCATGTATCACCTTGTACCGGGAGGACGCGCTTTAGCGATGTTACTCTTGGCCTGCGTGTGCATGAACGTCTGTCCTGTCAGTGGCCAGGTGTTGATTTTGCGAAGGTGTGATTTGGATAAAGTCCAGGATTGAGATTGGTAGCATAAGGTTGGTGTGAATATGCTGTTTATTATCTGTCGTTTTGCGGACATCAGTATATTTGGATGTTTCAGTAAGGGTAATAGTTGATATGTAAGTGCACTAGCTTTTTGACATCTGATTTCGATTTCTCTGTCCAATCTGTCATCTTCTGTGATCATACTTCCAAGATATTTCGATTCCTCAACTTGTTTCAGAGGTGTGTTATTTATCTGTATACTTAATGGGCCCGGCGATCGGCTAACTTGCATTACTTCGGTTTTGGCTGTGTTTATACTCATATCGTATCTGCCGCAGGTTTTAATCAGATTATTAATATGTTGTTGTAGTCTGCCCTCATCACTGTAAAACAGGCACTGATCGTCTGCAAATAGAAGTTCATTTATTTCCTGTGGATTAGTTGTTTCATCTGGAGTAAAGAGTTCTAAATTTTCTGTATCTGTTCTATCAAGACTTGCTTCTTTGGTTATTCTGTCCATGTAGACATTAAATAGCAAAGGAGAGAGCACACATCCCTGTCTCACCCCCTGTATTGACTGTGAATATATCGGATATTCCTTCTTGTGTTCCTACTGCACTTCGACTCGAGTGGTACATGGTGTCACGAAATACTGGAAGATGCCGATCCAGATTGATGAAAGGCCCAAAACCAACGTCGCTAGGCGCCACAAACCTTTGTTGTAGGGAAATATGTTCCTAGTTCACACACGGCCGGGATTCCCTGGGAAGTCCCGGGATCAAAGAAAATTTGCGGCATTCTATTAACCCGATCGGAAGAAGGAAGGAGGGAGTGCCGTCTTGATTTGGATTCCAGCCACGTGAGTGACGTCATTCGGACACAGCTGTCGGCAGTCGGGAGTGAAAGTCTTCCACCAGTGTGAAAAATAGAAAAACCAGGCTGGAGTGTTAGGCTAGTTCTGCTCAAAGTTAGAAAAGAATCTATTGTGTCCTGTGTCAATTAAAGTTGACGGACATTTGTCTTTAATGGCAATTTGTAGATTCAATTCAGGACAGAACTGGTTTACATAAGGTATTCATTAGATAACGTTTAGGTATAAGTAATATAAGGTAGTCTAATAATAGATAGAGTTTAGGACTTGAGCGTAGTGTTGTTGCGTTGTGGGAACCTCGTCTAGGAGTGTCGGCCTCAGCTGGCTGATGCATAGCTTAAACGAGGTAGAGTGATATATCATTTCACTCGGCAGGGTATGGCCAATGTCATGGGATGATATTCAGTGAGATTTGGGATAGCTGGGGGGGGGGGGGAGGAAATGTTAATGGTAGGATATTCCGGTAGGGAGGTCTACTGGGGTTTCAGTGCTTTTCCTTTTGGTCTTTCCTTTTCCTTACCACGTCTCAGGCAAATGTGACGAACTACTCTGCCTTATGTCAGAGTGTAGTTCTAGGTTAACCAGGATAACTATCTGAGTACGGCCTTTCGGCCTGCACTCATATATGCTGGGTCTGAATCGGGTTGCTATCACCTGGTGTTCTCTCCTTGACAGGTTCCACGGAAATATAGAACCCACCTACACTCAGAGATGAGGTCCATGGCTGTAACCTGGTGCAGTACTAACTGACCTTGACAATTGGACCGTTTTCCACAAGGAAGATCCAACACTTCATACTCTCAGCAGAGTACAGTGCCGTATCAGTTCAGTGCATTATCAGTACAGTGCCTTAACAGGGGATTAATTCCCAGGAAAACCCCTGAGTTAATCGCAGTGACAGTTATATGAAGACTTATAAGAGGGTGAATAGAATACCTGAGTAACATTGTCAGTAAGGACAGGAAACATTTATTGACAATAGTGTGTTATAGAGATGTAACTAGATCAGTGCTTGTGTTCGTAAGTCACTGGATTTTATTGGACGTATGTTTCACCGTGTGTGTGGGACTAATAGACAGTAGTTCATGAATTCACACGTTGGTGACCACGCATCCAAACTTTCCTCGACTGACGGGAGGATATCGACATCTGATCGGAGAGACGCTTCATTGGGTGAGCTCTCTCTGATTCTGTGACTTTGTGCAGTTGCATGGCCATAGCACGATGATGAATTGACTCTGATCCTAATCTGACTGATCTTCTCGCATACACCATAGACAATACCACAGACGTTCCATACACATACACTGCACACACCTGACATTTTTCTTCATTAAATAATTTTATTATTTGTTAGAAGACGGTGTTGTGTGGGTATGTTCTGGGGGAATATGAAGAGGGGTATTGTCTTCTGGTAAGAGAGAGAGAGAGAGAGAGAGAGAGAGAGAGAGAGAGAGAGAGAGAGAGAGAGAGAGAGAGAGAGAGAGAGAGAGAGCGAGAGAGATCGTGATTCCAAGACTGACAGGGGGTGTGTGGACAAAGGTCCGGCAGAAGACCAAAACTGAGAAAAGGGAATTTAAACAGTGTGCTTGTTGATTCCACTTCCCCCCAGGGACGACAGGCGACACATGGCTATAATGTTTTCTAGCAGTTGCCCTTGTATCCCATAGTCTTCAAGGATGGTCCATAATTTGTATCTGTCTACTCTATCGAAAGCCTTTTCCTGATCTACAAACACATATATTCGATAGTTTTTTCACATATTTATCTAAGTGTAAATAATGCATCAGTGCAACTTTTACCTTTCCAAAAACCGAATTGTACTTTGCTTAACTATTGTTCAACTATGGGTCTAGCTCTTTGTTCCAATAGTTTTGCGTACATTTTCCCTATATGGCTCAGGAGTGATATACCTCTGTATGTTTCACACTCTCCCATTTTGCCTTTCTTTTTCCATATTGGTACTATTATTGTCTGTTGATAACCATCTTGGAATTTTCTTTCTTCCCATGCTATATTAAAAAGTCTTGTTAGCCATTTAACTCCTGTTTTCCCACAGGCCTGAATAACTTCTGTGGTTATTCCATCTGGACCCGGCGATTTGTTTTTAGGACTCTTCTGTATAACTGCTTTGACTTCTGCAGGTATAAAATTTGGTTCTTGTTGTCCATGACTTTTAGACACAAAAGTGAGATTTTCCATATTATGTGTGGCATTAAGTAGATCTTGAAAGTATTCTGCCCACCTTGCTAGTCTTTGTTGTCGATTAAATAATGGTATTCCTCTTTTGCTGTTTATGATGGTGGTTGTGTTGTAGCATGCATCTCTGTTTTTCATTGGATTGACACGTTTATAAAATTCTCTTGGGTAGTCTTTGCTAAGGGTTGCCATCTGTTCACCGTAGATTCTCCAGGATTCATCTTTAGATGTTCTAATTGTTCTTTTGGCATTTCGTCGTGCAATTCTATAATTAACATAGTCTTGTTCAGATTTGGTTGTGATCCATTTTTTTAACGCTACCTTCTTTTTAAATAAGCTATCTTTAACTGCGTTGTTCCACCAAGCTGTTCTTAATCTTTTGTCTCGCCCTACTTTCTTTGTTCCACACTTATTTTCCAGTGTGTCGAGCATGGCAGCCTTGACAATTGTCCATTCCTTATCTATGCTTGAGCAGTCGTCAGGGATGTTCTTATGTAGATTTTTGAGTTCTTGATTGAATTATTCTTTAACCGTATTTTCTTGAAGCCTCCTGCAATTTATGACATGTGTTGTTACCTTTTTGTTTCTTATTTTCCTATATGTTGGAATCTTTTTTATTATGACTGGTTTATGATCAGTATCAACGTCTGTATTTTGGGAGTGCTCTTGAATCTAATAGTAGTCTGATTTACTAATTAGAATATAAATCAATTTGAGATGCAATACTGATGAATAATTCTCGTAGGTAAATTGATTTTTTTCTATATCACATATAATTGATATTCTCTGTTTCATGAGACTAAGCTCTTATTGAGGACTTTTAATTGATTTACGCCAGTGTTGCCCATATAAGCTCCGGCAACAATATTCCTAACTCTCAAAAACATCAGAGACAAGGTATCTTCGGTTCTACGCACGACTGACAACCAAATCCCAGATCTCTATACAGCTGTAGATCAATATGCTATATGTTTAAAACAACGTAATCATCCATGATAATCGTCTGTCATGAATCGTCACCTTTAATAATAGTGGCAAATCATTCAAGATTACTGTGAGTAGTGACATTCGTGTGCATCCTCATGAGTCTGTTATGATGATCGTCCATCATGAATGATGAGGACCATTCATTCATTGCATCTTTATTTGACGAAGAACGAATGACTTGCGCTTTAGATTGGATTATAGTGAGGAAGTGGTTGCGCAACTCCGTCGTCCTCACTCTTTTGTCTGCATCCATCTGGTTCCAGTGGCGAGCATGGCAAGACGACTGGAGACGATATGATTATGTCAATATTACATTTCTATATTAAACATTTATTTCCCAATATATTTACTAAGCGTCATCCACTGGGTATCCAGATATTCAGCAGTGTAAATAATGTGACATTCATGAAGACAGAATATCAAGTGATGATTCTTAGTTATGTACACGTAATTCATAAATATCTTTAATAGAATCTTTATACTATTAAACAATATTAAATTATTATTATTTATCACAGTTGTAGAATGTCTGTCAATAAAATTCACAAGACAAAAATTAAAATATCTATGTATCATGATTATATTGTTCACGCTTCTGATTATGAAGGAATTAAATCTCGGATGTTCATAATGAAAGATCTCCAATGTTTGTAATCTTGAATGTTGTTAATGAAAGTTCTCCAATGTTTGAAATTTTGGATGATCTTGGTGCCAGTTTTCCCATGCCGGAAATCTTGAGTGTTCTTGAAGAAAATACTCTAATGTTTGAAATTTTAGATGATCTTGATGAAAGTTCTCGCATGCTTGAAATCTTGAGTGTTTATAATGAAAGTTCTCAAATGTTTGAAAAATCTAAACATATAATAAATAGTTCTAGATGTTGTTAAAGTTATAATTTTAGACATTATTCCTCAGGAATTCTGGACAGTAAATCAGCAGTGTTATTTTTCCCCTGTATATGTTGTATGTTGAAAGAAACGTCTTGTAGCCACCGCGTCCATCGGGCGATCCTATTGTTCTTTGGGTTACCACTTTGTAGGACTAATGGTGGGCTGTTGTCGGTTTAGATAGATGACTGCAAGACATTAGAGTTCAGGCGTAGAATCTTTGTTCAGCTTGTGAAAGTCTTCGGCTCACGTATACAATAGGGTAAAGGATTGCATCATTGCACTGGAGTATAACAGCAGATACAGCAATATCCCTCGTGTCGGTTCTGAAAATGAACGGTAAATTAATGTTAGGTAGTTTTAACATACGTGGTTTTGAAAAACATTATTTGATTTTATTGAGTGCCAGTTATAAATTGTTTCTTTGGGTTACCACTTTGTAGGACTAATGGTGGGCTGTTGTCGGTTTAGATAGATGACTGCAAGACATTAGAGTTCAGGCGTAGAATCTTTGTTCAGCTTGTGAAAGTCTTCGGCTCACGTATACAATAGGGTAAAGGATTGCATCATTGCACTGGAGTATAACAGCAGATACAGCAATATCCCTCGTGTCGGTTCTGAAAATGAACGGTAAATTAATGTTAGGTAGTTTTAACATACGTGGTTTTGAAAAACATTATTTGATTTTATTGAGTGCCAGTTACAAATCTGCACCGTGCACACATTTATTTGCAAAATACATATGCCAGTTCCCATAATCTTCGAATGAATTTCCCACAATTATTGAATAGTGTGTTTATTAGTTTGTCATGTATATTTGTCAGTAACCTTAGCAATTGTTGGTTTACAACTAGTAGCATAAATCACATTATCAGTAGTTGATTTGTAACCAGTATTGGCAGTGGAAACATCAGATTTTGACTTACAAGCACTGGTATTAGTAATACTGGTAGTTGTTGATTTACAACCAGTAATATCCACAACGTTAACAGTTATTGACATGTAAACAGTATTGTCAGTGACATTATCAGTATTTGATTTCCCAGTAGGAGTGTCAATAGCATTATCAATATAACAAGCTTATATCTATACACAATAGATAATAAGTAGGAGAAAGAAAGTGGAATGACAATGTTCCTTAACGTGAGAGTCGTATGAGTTGTTCGAACTATAATTTCTTCCGACACGTCGAGTTTGGTGCCATTGATAACAATGGGTGCGGTAGTATTTTTGTCAAATGGTATGTCTTTACTTTGCTTACTTCATGTGACGGCGTTAGCTTGCTTGTTTTGTTCACACCACATCTGGCTTTCACTGTCAGAGAAATCTTTTTAATGTTGGTACAATACCAATAATAACATCGCAGTATGGATCTTTTCAAGCGGCAGATTTTACTCTGCCAGTAAGGTATGCCGATGTAATCGCAGTCCACACTAAAGTATATATTTCTCTTCTTCCCGAGGATGTTTTGCAACTAATTTGTTTATCTGTATAATCACTTTGATTGACTAGTGATTGGGGTACACCAATCAAAGTCGATCATGTGCTACGTAAAATACTGCACATTTGGCCGTTAATATAACATTTATGAATTTTAAATGTACCATTTAAATGTGTTGAGGCATTTGCGTCCCCAGTGGCGATTGGTATGGTGTGCCCACATGTCAGGCTGCCATCTTTATGGAAAATTTTGCAGGTGTTACACGTGTAAATATCAATGAATTCAACTGAGTTAGCTGTTGGTTCTTCGTTTACTTCCCTATCTGATGTATTACTACTGGTAGTGACTGCGTTTGTATGATTAAAGGCTCTGCCCCCCCCCCCACCTTTTTTTTTTACAATTTCTTTGGAGGTGACCAATAGCTCTACAAAAATGACATTTCACCATGTATTTTTATCGATTTGATCTGATTTGTTAATTTTGTATGAACTTATTAAAATAATTTTGATATGGTTCTCACGTTCCAGGTTGCAAGCCGTAGCTTAAGATTCTATTTTTCTTTTTAATAGTACCTCGTGCATTGGTTTTACAGCCTGCGAATCAGATTTTGTTCTAGCCCTAAAGCATCCATTGAAGCTGGCAGGCTGTGGCGGATCAGCACCCAATTGGTCGAGGGCTGCCCAGCTTGAGGCGGATGGTAGCTGATCAGTGACACCTGATCATCGTCAGAGGCAACCCCTGGCGCCTCATGTCTAGGCCAATTGACAGGGAATTATAACCCGTAACTGCTAGCTCTCGCTTTGATTCCGAGACCGGTTAAGACCAGGGATGGTGTTATACCTCTCCATAGCACAAAGCCTGGGCTAACATATAGAGACCATGCGTTGCCCATGCAGCATAATCGCTCTTTTGGCCTGCCTTGTTCACTCCAGAGGAATAGTAACACTAATACATCTGGAACAAAACAATCTGCAGAAGCTGCCGGATCAGCAAAGTAATGCTCTAACTGTCCACCTATCGGAGCTTCGATCCTAGACCAGATGCCAACTAAGGCTTAAGGCCTGGTCTGCCCTGCCATGACATTTTGTCTTTAAGTTGAATTTACTCGCACTAGAAAAAGGCTTATACCCTCCCAATTACTCTCTTCCGCCCGAAGCCGTTGGCACAGTGTGGGGTGTCAGGTTTGGTAAACGCCGCCCAACATTCGGCGCTAACAGAAAGCAGATAGTACTGTCTACTGTCATGCGGTAGCTCAGTCATATCTGACTAAGGCCTGAAACAATTGACTATACCAGACAGAGTGTTACTGGTGAAGTTGAGTTGAAGACCTTTTGATGCCAACCTCATACAACTTTATGCACCAACAGCAGACAGCAGTGATGACAGCATCGATTAATGTTATAACGATTTGGAAAAGATGCCTTCAAGAAATGCAAGAAGTCAGAATTAAATATGATAATTGGTGACTTGAATGCTAATGTTGTAAATCAACAGGAGGGAGACATGGTAGGCAAGTGTGGACTAGGGAAAAGAATGAAAGCGGTTGCAGACGTTTACAGTGGACAAAAGAGCATGATTTGATTTTTCGAAACACCTGGTATCAACATAATTCATGGAGATTATGGACATTGAATAGTCCTGACCATAAGATCAGAAATCGGATTGATTACATTCTCAACAGAAGATTTCGAAATCCCTGAAAAGTCGGGAAAATCTATACCAAGTGCAGACTGCTACAGCGACCATAGATTAACCCTAAGCAATATACATTTAAAATTAAAGAAAGTCAAATGTACACCAAGAAATACAAAATCTGATCCACAGGCACTGAAGAGTGAGGAGATAAAAGATAAATTCAAGATAGAGGTAAAGAACAGATTTTGCGCATTGTCCGATATGGAAATATTATTTCATGATGTCAGCGACCAATGGAAACATTACAGAAATCAGTCAACCAAGTTGCAGAAACAACCATCCCACAAATAAGGATGATGGAACGCAAGAAATGGATAACGGAAGACACATAAAACCAATGGAAATCAGAAGAAATAACAAAAATAACCATGCAAAATTTGAAGAGAATCACCGGAAAATTAGGAAACTATGCAAAGAGGCAATAGAAATATGGCTTGAGAAAAATTGCAGGGAAATTGAAAATAACACAACACCCGGAATACTAAATTAATGTTCACAAGATTTAATGACATCACTAAGAAAAGAACACGTAAATCAACGGGTTGCCTAAAAACCAAAGATGGGAAAATCATAATAGAAAAATATCAGATGCGTAATCAGATAATATGAAAATTTTATGATAATACAATAGAAGAATAACTCTATGCTACTAATTACAAACCTGGACAATGACAGAAAAAGAGAAAAGACAAATCACAACAACAGAAATGAGATTCCTGAGAAGAATACTAAACGTATCAAAGAAGAGATAAGGTCAGAAATGAAGAAATCAGGATTAAAGTGGGGGTTATAGCAGCACTAGATTTTATTAGAATGGCAGCAAGTCAAATGGTTTGGCCATGTAAGTAGGTTACCAGTCAACGGCATACCACAACAAGCAATGATGTACAGACCAGATAGAAACAGAGGAAGAGGTCGACCATGTAAACGTTGGATTAGCAGAGTCCATGGGAATATCTATACACAGAGCCCATAATCGGGCACTCTCACGATGTTTATACTTCACCTCGACACCGCAAGGTGCAAGAGGAACATGATGAGATGAGATGAGATGAGAATAGAAGAACAGTATGATCTTCGGAACAATACTGAAGGACCATCATTGTTGAAGATGGAAGTTCAGAATGCTCTTAACCATACGACAACTGGCAAACCGGGTCCAGATAACTTCATAACAGAAAAGATCAAAGCCTTAGAAGAATATGGAGTAGACCAGGTCACCAGACTGCTGAACGCAATATATGATACCTCCTGAATTATGTAATTATATATTTATTGCAATCCCGAAGAATTCAGGAGCCTTGGAATGTGATCAACATCGAACAATTAGTGTAATGAGCCACATTACGAAGATTGTACTAGTTTAGTTTAGTTTAGTTTAGTCGATGGATCAACATCACGGCACACGGGTGTAACCCATAAGTGCTCCGTTATCAAACCTGAGTCTGGAGAAACTCAGCTCAGTGTACGAACTCCATAGCACCGGCGAGGATACTGAAATAGTTTGGGTAGATTTTTCACTCGAAACTTTGCCCGGGCAGCGCCGTTAGGCTACTCTTTTTCGATTTCCAACTACCAAAGGATTTATTACGTGCGCAACAATACACACGGGCGTCCAATCTCACTACCCAGAGACCAAGGGAAATTTTATTACTAGAAGTCCACGTGGAAAAAAAATCTCGGTCCTCACTGGGGCTTGAACCCAGGACCCCCAGCACTCGAGGCGGACACCACAAAGATTTTACTAAGCATTATCATGCAAAGAGCTAGGAAGAAAAAACAATTTAGGAAGATGGCGGCGGTTCAGAATGTTCTTAAACATATGAAAGTTGGCAAGACCCCCGGTTCAGATACCATCATAACAGAAATGATTACTGCTTTAGATGAATATGGAATAGATCAAGTCACCAGACTGCTGAACACATTATATGATACCGGAGATATACCTTCTGAATTATGTAATTCTGTGTTTATTGCAATCTCAAAGAAATCAGGAGCATTGGAATGTGATCAACATACAACAATTAGTATAATGAGTCACATCACGAAGATTTTGCTACGAATTATCATGCAAATAGTGAGGAAGAAAATGCAACCCGAAATATGAGAAGAACAATGTGGGTTTGTGGAAGGCAAGGGTACTGTAAATGGTGTATATATGCTGAGAACATTAATTGAACGTTCTGTAGAAGTAAACAAAGACCTAAACCATTGATTTATTGACTACACAAAGACTTTCAATAAAGTAAGACATGTCAACATGATAGAGATGCTTGCAGATCTACAAATTGATGAGAAAGATCTTTAAACTTTTCAAAAACATATATTGAAAACAACAAGCTGCCATAAGGACTGGTAATGCAGTAGATCAATATCATCCTTATAAGAGAGGTGTGAGACAGGGATGTGTAATGTCTCCAGATCTTTTTCCCCTGTACATTTCAGGAAGAAACATCAATAACATTAGATATACAGATAATTCAGTATTGATTGCTGACAATGAGCAAGATATGCAAAATTTAGTAGATGCAATTGTTGCACACAGTGAACAACTAGGGATAGAATTAAATTGTTAGAAGACACAGATTATGGTCGTCACCAGGAAGAAGGAAAATACACAATGTAATGTACAAGTAAATGGAGATATTCTTAAGCAAGTTGTCACCGTCCTAGATACCTAGGGGAATGAAACCTGGGTTCATACAGGCAACAAACTCCGTTCTGATACTATTTGATATCATTTATTTACAGTAAGCTGGCGAAGAATGGTTTTCGCAGCCAGCTACGTTCGAGTTGCACATCACAGGAGTTTATAACAAAGCAATCATAAAGCAATCATACATGGTCATTACAACAAACTCTATCATCTATCTATCTAGTGAGTAACACTCCTAAATACACTTGTGTTCAATCTAACACGTCCCCCTTAAGTTAAGCCCTGTTGCTTGTTCGATGTCCAGTCGGCGTCTGCCCTCTAACGTGTCTCGATCGGACACGGGCTGTAACTCTCCTCGAGCTTCTCGTGGAACAGGTCCTGGCACGCGGTCAGCGTGTCCACGGAGCTGTAGGCGAACTGACCTATGCTTCTCGAAGGCTCTCGATTGTTCGAGCATTCGAGTGTGTCTCCCTTGTATTGGGGTTATGCCCCTTATCTAATTCCCTTCTATCTTTATGTTTCTACCGACTCCATGTGAGACTCTGACAGGGGTCCCCCTCCCCCGCTTCTATGGGTTAGTATATGGTAATTAGTTTGCACTAATTATGTCATAGGATCACATGAAGTTGGTGTTTGGTAGTTTCGTGGATGGGAACCTTGCCATCTATATATTTGCACTATTAACTCATGTATTTCCCCGTACAACAATCCAGGGTGATTGCTGAAGAGCCTCTAACTCTTCCATATTCTTAAACATGCTTATCCGACCGAAGTACCCTGACGCTTCTAGTTGTATTTGCAACCGCGCCCTTCTCAAGTATCCATTTGATACCCAGATATTAAACTCTGTGTTAGAGAGGTTTAACAAGACAAATTGTCTTGGCTTATTTAAGAACACTTGCAAGTCTTGTCCTGAATGTGTATTTTGATACACTTTTACTTCCGTATGTTTTATAGTGCTTAATATATATATACCCACTTTTGTTTTCTCCCCCGTAACTACTAATGTTCCTGTTAGCTTGTTAGTGTGTTTACTGCTTTGTTACTTGCTCTAATAAAAATGTGTGTGATTTAATTGTTAGTGTTTAGTTTTATGAGTATGTCCTATCTAATGTCTGAAGTGTGTGCTACCTGTGTGTATGTGGTGTGTAGTACATCTCTAAGTGTCACGAGCTGGAATATCCCTTGTCATGAATTACGTCTATTTGTGTACGCATGTACAGGGTATTCAAACAGTGATTCTTAGAGTGAACCTATTTTATCTAACACTAAACATGTATACACAATTTTAGACAAGTGTTACATTTTACACTCAAAACGCAGACAAATTAAAATAAATACTTTTTGCGTACAATTTGTCCGCTCAGTATATCGCTCTCTCATTTAATTCATTCACTCTCTGATTCGCACACCTTTCATTCAATATAATAATTTGTTAAAATATACAAATTAAGGTGAGGTCATTGTTGTCGCCCTTAGAAAAAGGAAAATGGCGATATGCTATATTCAAAGCGCCAAGTACAATTTGGTGATAGGAAATGGTTTATAAGTTAAATTGCAACCATTATATTGAAAGGAAATTTTAACTATAAATGAAAATGTTTGTGACATATTATGATAGAAAATGTATAATTTACATGTTCACATATTTTCTGTATACAACAAAGCACAAATGTAATACATATTTAACTAATAACATTAAATTAATTAACTCCAACGACGATCCGTGTGTTGTCGTTCTTTCGTCCGTGTGCTGTTCCAATAATGTTTTACAGTTCGTAGGTAACGTTTTGGTGTCACATTCCTGTGTTATCTCTCATATGTCGTCATAGTCATAGTATATCGCTGCTTGTATGTGCAATGTTCTGTTCCGTTAGTTTGCGAGTCAATTGAAATCACGCGTATACACAGTTATTAATATTCGCATGGTACCTTTCAGTTCTGTGATTGATGAAATAACTTCACAAATGTTAATATCCACAGTTCGGAATGTTTTTGATGTACTGCTAATTGCCACTGTGGCTCAATATAGTTAACGGTTCTCAAAGTTTCATGTCTGTGATAGCTATAAGTAGAGTATTATATCAGCTGTTGACAATTCCAAATTAAAGTTCTACAGTAAGTGTAGAGGTACACTCTTTTATGCAACAGACTAAAATATCACAGCTTATCATATGGCCACTAATTAATGTAAATAGTGTTAATCTGCTGGTGCATTGGTTAGCCGTGATAATATGTCAGGTATTATATTATCCGTACCTTTAATGTGACGGATTTCAAAGTCGAAATCCTGAAGCAGAAGACACCATCTTGCTAATCGATGGTTCTTGGGGTTGCCTTCTTTAATCACCAGCAGTGGCGAATTATCCGTCAGAACAACGAAATGGGAACCTAAGAGGAACTTAGATAAACGAGTAACACAAAAAACCAAACTTAGTGCCCCCAATTCAGCTGTCGAATACTTGGTTTCCGCTGCTTTCAGTTTACGGCTGACATACAGGATCGGGTATCTCACGTGTTCGTATTCCTGCATCAGACATCCTCCAATGGCGATCGCACTTGCATCTGTAGTTAATATAAATGGTAAATCTATGTTTGGTAATTTCAATATGGGTGGATTCGAAAAAATGGTTTTCAATTTGCAAATTGCATCCTCTAAACGGATACTCTTACATAATTTATCTGGTTGACTTTTGGTCAACAAATTTGAAAAGACTGATGTAAGTTCTGCCCAGTTTGGTATAAATTTGGCATAATAGTTTATGAGACCTAAAAGACTTCTGACCTGTTTTTTTTTGTAGTTGGTACTTGCAGGTTGAGAATTTTTGATACAATTCTATCATCCGTTAGTAGTTTACCTTCCGAAATCCTATGACCTAAGAAGTCTATTTGTTTATAGCCTATTTCAACCTTGGAAGGTTTGACAGTGAGTCCAAAAAGAAGAATTTGATTAAAGACTTGTCGGAGTGTAACTAAGTGAGAAGTCATGGCTGAAGAATGGATACAAATATCATCTATATAGGATTGTACGTCCTTGATGCCGTGTAACAACAGCATAGTTAACCTAACAAATGTGGCAGGTGCGTTTTTCAGGCCAAAAGGAAGATATCTCCATTCATATAAGCCTAGTGGTGTAGAGAATGCGGTTATATGCCTTGAAGAGGGAGATAGTGGTATCTGCCAGTAACCTTTTGTTAAGTCAAGTTTCGAAAAAATTGATGATTTGGACATATTTAAATTGAGGTCCTCACAGCTGTACATTGGCTCCGCATCTGTCGTTGTTACAGTATTGACCCTTCTGTAATCTATGCATAAACGAATAGTTTGGGCCTTTTTCTTCACCAGAACAATTGGAGAAGAGTATTCGGACATAGACTTTTGTATTATTTTGGTTTGTTCCAAGTCTAATATTTCCTTGTCCAGATTTGCTCTATAATGTAATGGAATTGAATATGGTCTACATTTGATAGGCGTTACATCTGTCAACATGATGAAGTGCGTTATTTTGTCAGTATGTCCAGGTCGGTTTGAGAAGATAGTTTTATAGTCGTTAAGAAGCGACAGAATGTCTTGTCGTTGAGGTTGTGTCACCGTGTCGGAGATTTTTATGTCCTGTACTGTACCGTTGTCGTTCATGATAGGCACTGGGATTTCAGTATTGTCTATGTCAGTCTGATTTATTACTGATGCTACTGTTTGTAAATTGTCTTCAATGTCATTGTCGTCATCGTCCAGAATAATCGTTGCTAATGTGTCGTTGACTTCGTCGTATTTATCGTTAAGAAAAATTGTAGCTAATGTGAAATTGTCTTCGTCGTCTTCGTTGTGAATAGAATGTGTCGTTAATGACTCTTCGTGTAGATTTTCGTTTGTAGTAGTGTCGTTAAGTCGTCTGGTTGTTGTTTCGTTCTGGTCGTCGTTCTTGTCAGTATGGTCATTGTCCCCTGTTTTCTTCGTCTGATTGTTTATGTCACTGTCAATCCTAGAATAGTAAGGTTTTAACATATTGACATGGAAAATTTTCAATTTGCCATTTAAAGAGATTTCGTAGTCAACTTCCGAAATTCTTCTAATAACTTTAAATGGTCCTTGCCAAGAGGTTGAAAGTAAATTTCTCTTGTCAGGTAATAATAACAACACCTCTTGATTAGGATGTAATACAATGGTTCTTGCACCCTTATTGGCGTACTGCCTGTACCTAAAACCTTTCTCCTGCAAAGATGATTTGGCTAGTATACAGGATCTAATGCTTTTGTCTCTGGTGTCAGTGACTAAATCATAGGTGGAAACTGGTAATTGGGTGTTTACGGGTTGCGATATCATATCTCTGTAGATAGAGAGGGGTCCTCTTGGATTTGCTCCATATATTAATTCAAAAGGAGAGAACCCAGTGCTCGACTGCGGCACTTCTCTATAAGCGAACAGCACCGTTGGGAGAAGTGTATCCCAATCGGCTGATTGTCAACTGTCACTTTGGCTAACATATGTTTTAGGTCCCCGTTTAATTTTTTCGCAAATTCCGTTCGCGGACGGTCGATAGGGGCTTGTAAAACATTGTTTTATGCCGAGTAACTTAGTTACCGATTGAGTGGCATTAGATATGAATTGCGTTCCTCTATCCGATATTATCTTCTCCGGAAAGCCAAAACGGGAGAATATTTGTAAAAATACGTCCGTCACATCTTTAGAGGAGATTGATTTTAACGGAATCATTTCTGCCCACCTTGAACACAGATCCACGAGTGTAAAAATGTACCTATTTCCTTTGTTTGAAATGTGGTTTAAGGGACCCAACTCAACCGCAACTATTTGAAATGGTCTTGAGGCCGTCGTGGTTGATTGGATTTCTGCAGTAGGGTTTTTTTCCCTTCTTAATTAACTTCTGACAGATATCACAAGATTTGCAATAGTTTTTTATGTGCTGGCAAAACTTAGGCCAATAAAATTGGCTCAGGACTCTGGCCCTGGTTTTCTCATAACCCATATGACCTCCGAAAGGTGAGTCATGGGCTATATGAAGCACTTTGTCACGATGTGACTGAGGTAGAACCACTTGTTGTATCGTGGTTTGATCTCTGGTATATAACCTCGTTAGAATATTGTTATTTAGTCTGAATGTCCAAGAAGCGTTTTTCGTCAATTTTGGCTTCAATCCTACTAGTCGAAAGTATTGCGAAAGGGTTGGATCTGCTTTTTGTTCTTGTATAAATTTGGTGGTGGTAATATTGGGTGAAATGATTTGTACCGACTCCTGAGGTTGTTCGTTATGTGTTTTGTGAGTCATTTGTCTTGTTACTACATTGGCGTGTTCTGTCTGTTGTTGCACATTTACAGGTTCACAATTGTGCGTTTCGGTGGCATCCTCAATTCGAGGTTTTATGTTGATGTTGTCGTTGACAGATTCGACAGCCCCTGTGTTATGCACCTCTGTGAATTCATTTCGAATTCCGTCATCGGTGGTCTCCCTTGTGCTTTTGGCAGTTTGAGATATGCAAATGTGTTCTTTAGTTCTGGGATCACTGTTTGCTTCCTGGATGCCGTTTTTCTGTTCCCATTTCCTGATTTCTTCTTCAGAACAGGATCTTATATTAGGAAGATTTCCAAGAATAATATCAGCACAAGGTTTTTCCAATACTGCGCATAGCACTTGTCCTGATAGAAAAGGTGTCTGAATTTCGGCCAGTGCTAGGGGGTATCTTTCGATGGTGCCTGCGAATGTGCGACATGTCACGTAGTTGTGTGTGTAGTCTTTGTCATTAATTAATGTTCTTTATTGGGCTAAATATGGCTGACAGTCCGGTGATACGTTAAGGTCTGTGTGTGATTTTATTTCTAGAGATGGTTTTCTTATGCGTATCTCCTCATTTTGGACATTATCATTTGATTTGGTCAACAAGATACTGGCCTGGCTGTTTGGTTCGGAAATAAAATGCTGATAAAATGTGAAATACTTCAATTTTCAATAGTAAACATTCTGTTGTTATGTTAAGGTCAAGGAGAGTCTGCCAGAGTCGCATGAAGAAATTCAAAAGTACTAAATAGTATATGTCCACAATATTTATGTTTTCGGGATACAAGAGCTTTGATTCAAAGTACAGAAGAACAGAATCGTAAAGGCAACTATTTCAGTCATGTGCCTCTTTGTTGAATATTTTGGATTGTTCATACCAACGGTTCTTGTAAATACGTCATTAAGTATAATTAACTTTTCTTCTGGGGTACTCTCAAACGCAGTGACTAAAGCTGTTGTACACTGGCCGTGACGTCATTATTTTGGTTGTATCTATAAATAACAGACCGGAGGAACAGCATTATGTGCTCGTGTGTCGAGTAAGACCATAGTCTACTCTTGCAAAGGATAGGTGCTGAAGACGGAGGCAGCCAGCCAGGAGGCGCACCACAGAAATCAGGCTGCCACGCAATAACGCCGTGAATTATGTCGACAACTGCTACATGTTATGGTGCTCGCCCTGCTCTGGTCCCACAGACAGGTGCAGTGCCGGGCCTTATGCCTCGTAAGGGTCTAACCACAAATAAGGGAGGTCCTTCTCAGATGTCCAGCGGAGCCAGAGGGCCTGACAATAGACCGTCTGGCCGTACCAAACAAAGACTTAAAATAATGCACTGGAATGCAGAGGGTATCACCAAAAAAAGAATAGAACTAGAAAACATCTTGGCCAATGAAAATGTAAGTGTATGTTGCTTGCAAGAAACTCACCTGAACGAAAATATAGCCTTCAAAATCAGAGGCTACCAGTGTTACCGATCTGACCGAAAGGACAGGCGAAAGGGTGGGATACTGACTCTTGTCAAAAATAACATTCCTGCTTCCCAAATTGAAGTTCACATGGAAGGGGCTGAGTATCAGGCACTTAAACTTAAGACAGACAATACAGACTTTCACCTGATCAATTACTACTGTCCAAATGACCGCCCACAGGCACTGGACACACTACCATTAAAAGGAAAAATGATTGTGTGTGGCGACTTCAACAGCCATTCGAAGAGCTGGGGCTATGATCACATGGACCAGAGAGGAGAGAGATTGGAAGATTGGCAGGATGAGAATAGATTCATCCTGATTAACAAGCCGTCTGACCCACATACCTTCTACTCGAGATCATGGCACTCTACAACTACACCTGACCTGGCGTTTCATTCACCAGACCTGGAGTGGAACATTACACGAATTGTTGGGAAACAACTTGGTGGCAGTGACCATCGGCCAGTCTTTCTAACTGTAGAAAATGAGCTTGTAAGTGAAAGCAGCACCATCTCGAGGTGGAACTACAAGAAAGCAGACTGGGCAATGTACAAGCATCGCACTAGCATACTGGTTAGAAACCTGAACACTGAGAAGGACATAAATAAAGTAGTTGAAGAGTTTGGGAAATGCATACTACAGGCAGCACGCGAAACAATACCAAGAGGAGCCCGTAAACATTATAAACCCTACTGGAATAGTGAACTGGAACAAATGCATAATGATGTGGATAAATGTAGAAAACAAGCAGAGGCCAATCCCAGCCAAGAGCACCACAATAAATATCAGCACGCAAAAGCCAAATTTCAAAGGGCCCAACTGCAGGCTAGACGGTATAGCTGGCATGAGAAAACAGAGTCACTGAACTTTGAAAAAGACACAAGGAAGTTATGGAGGCTAATAAAACAGCTTAACGATGAGGGCACAGGGAGAAACTCAAAAATTGCGCTACATAAAGACGGAAACATCTTAACAGGAAAGCAAGCAGCTGACCATTTTGCGGACTCATTCGCACAAGATAACAATATTGAAATTAGTCCAGAGAAACAACAGGAGATTCGAGAGAAATGGCAAAATACAGGACAGAAGGAAATTGTACATGAGGTTATGGAGACACCTATCACATTCAGTGAACTGGAGCTAGCCATTTCAAAACTGAAAATGAGAAAATCACCAGGAGCTGATGGTATCTCCAATGAAATGATCAGGAACCTAGGAACAGAGGCCAAAGCAAAGCTGCTACAGATCTTTAATAATACATGGACCTTAGGCAGTGTTCCACAAGTCTGGAGAGAAGCAATCATGATACCCCTCCTAAAATCTGGGAAAGACAGTTCCATTGCCTCCAGCTACAGACCCATTAGCCTCACCAGTTGTCTCTGCAAAACAATGGAACGCGTCATCAATCAAAGACTACAGTGGTACATTGAAAGTGAAAACATCCTTGTGCCACAACAGGCTGCCTTTAGGCAGTGCTACTCTACGGAAGATCAGATAACCTACCTCTCTCAAGAAGTTGAGGATGCATTCCAAGAGAAGAAGCTGGTATTTGCGGCTTGGATAGATCTGAAGAAAGCCTTTGACAAAGTCTGGAAAGAAGGTCTGATGAAGAAACTGAGAAACTGTAAAGTCAATGGAAGAATGTACAAATGGGTAAAAGCATACTTGCACAACATAAAAGCCCGAGTACAGATAGACGGTCTCAAGAGCAAGAAAGTACTATTGCGTCACGGTGTTCCCCATGGCGGAGTCCTGTCCCCAACACTTTTTCTAATCTTCATCAATGATTTTGTTGCTAATATACCCAATGGAATTAAAGCGGCAATGTACGCTGATGACCTGGTTTTGTGGAGCGCAAATGAACATGCATCAGTGGCCACCATATTGCTACAAAGAGCTGTAGATACATTTGTTGCATGGGCGGATAGATGGTGTATCAGCATAAACACTGACAAGTGCAGCACCACTCTATTTACCCTTTCTCCGAAAGAAAAGGCAGGGAGCATTCAGATAAATGGAACACCCCTAAGAGAAGATAAGGAACCAACATACCTTGGTGTAACATTCGACGACATGCTGACATGGAGAAAACACATAAAAAAGCAGTAGCAAAAGCCAGAAGGAAAATTGCCATCCTGAGAAAGCTAACTGGAACCACTTGGGGAGCCAGTGGAAAAATACTTAGCAAAGTTTATCAACAGAGCATACGACCACACTTGGAATACGGGTCAAATGCGTGGTGTTCGGCATCAAAAACTACATTGCAGGAGCTGGACAAGGTGCAAAATCAAGCTCTTAGAGTCATAACAGGAGGGATGAGATCAACCCCTATTGTAGCAATGGAGAAAATGGGGAGGACACAAGCTTTAAGAGAGCGCAGAGATACAAAAACACTAATACAAGCAGAAAAGTTTCTCAGCTTGCCAGGCCACCCTATGAAGAACAGATTTGAAAACTTAGCTATGGGGCAGGTTGAAAAGAAGTAGTTTCATCCACCAGGCCAAACAACTCTGCAGAGAAACCATCGATCTTCCCACAGTTGATATCCCCCTGACAACTATTCCAGAGCGAACCCCGTGGAAAGATGAACATAGAATATCGCTACAAATCCAGTCAAAAGTGAGAGGAATATTTGACAAGGAAGAACAGAACAGTGTACAGCGCAGAACAGCCACTCTCAGCTTCCTTGATGACGAATACCCACATGACCTCTGGATCCGAGTCTACACAGATGGGTCAGCACAAAATGCTGTTCGAAATGGAGGAGCGGGAGTGTACATAGGATACCCAAATAATACTAGAGACACGGCCAGAATTCCAACAGGAAAGTACTGCCATAATTATGATGCTGAAATTGAGGCAATCAAGATAGCCACAGAGAAATTACAAAATACCAGCCATGGTACACAACCTGTGGTGATATTGACCGATGCAGAATCCGTAATAGAGGCGCTCCTGTCTGGGAAATTGCCAGTTCTGACGACACTACTTTCTGAACTTAGCAGTCAGCGTAAGATCACCATACAGTGGATACCATCCCACTGTGGAATCCCCGGAAACGACAGAGCTGATCGATTGGCTAAGGAAGGAGCACAAGAAGAACAACCAGATGTGCCTATTACATACCACCAAAAGAAAAGAAGAAGAGAAGAAGGCCACCAAACCTTACTCAAGACGACTACCACGTTATGGACAGACCAGAACAGGTCATTCTTCTGCGCCTCAGAACAGGACACAATAGATTACGCAACCACATGTATACAAAATTCAAGATTGGTGACTCAGCCATGTGCACATGTGGTTTGGCGTCGCTGACAGCAGAGCACATACTCCAGGATTGCTCAAACTACAACATATCCAGGCGAACCTTCTGGCCTAGAGAGACAACAGTGGAAGATAAACTCTATGGACTGCTGAATGAACTAAAAAGGACTGTTAGATTCATACAAGAGACAACATTGCAGTTATAGACATATTTCAGGCGAACGAAAGAAGAAGAAGAAGAAGAAGAAGAAGAAGAAGAAGAATGTTCTTTTAATTCCACAAAGAGTCGCTCCGCTATCACGCATTAACGTACATAGTTTGTTATTAACAAACCCTTTCACAAATTTTAACTTGCCTTTAGATGCTAAGGCTGTGTTGGCCATTTCATTGGATATAGGGATTGTATGGCCACATTCCAAGGTTGTATCCAATTGAAATTTTCTGCACGTATTACAGGTGTTCTTATTGATGGTGTTAATGATTTCTACCGCATTACCTGATTGACTCGCACTTTCATTCTGGATGTCACATTCATTCAGTTCTTCAATTTCTTCATCCGTAGATGTATCTATCAATGCAGCATTGGCCTGCTTCATCATCTTGCGACCGTCACAAAGTCCTGAATAATGCCCGTAAGCTAGACAAAAGTAACATTTGACCGCTTTCTTGTACACGTTTCTTTTGTTCTTTTGTTTTTCCACCATCATTTGAAGGTGATGTGGATAAGTTGGTGATTTATCACAAATTGCGTACTGTTCGTGGGTCAAATGACAGTATTGACACAGGACTGGTTTTGTAAATTTAGAGCGTTGTTTGAACCTATTCTCATTTGGTTTTGAATATTTGGTGTTTGTGACAGCTGCTGTTTCATTCTGACTCATATTTAGTTGAAAAATATCACGGTTAGCTGTGAAATATGCACTACCTCTATTTTCGACTTCTTGGATAGTCTTACAATCACTTTGTCTTAGAAATTTCGAGAAAGGAGTTGGTATGGTGTTCATGATCTTATCTATTATTATTAGGTCTTTTAGTTTATCATAGTTGTTATTTGTTTTCGCTGAGGTTATCCATTTTGTACAAATATCTTGGACTGTAGACACGTAGTCTATGAACGTTTGGTTGGGTGATGGTGCCAATTTTGTAGTATTCTTTGTTTTAAATAATCATAATCTTTCCTCATTTCTTGTGGAATTGTTTCTATCACTTTTAAGGGCTCTAATGCTAAATTTCTCATCAAAATAAACGCCCAATCGACCTTTGAAACGTTATGGTATGACATCAAACACTCGAAGTTCTCTAAGTATGCACTTATTGAATCCCCGGAACAATAAGGTTTGACTAAGCCTTTATATTTGTTGTATTTTTGTTCCTCTTCCTTACTCCTTAACTTGTTTACTGAAATTTCCAAGTTCGAATCAATTTCCATTTGTTTTAATTTTAATTGTGTCTCTAATTCTAACTTTTTATTCTCAGCGTCTAATTGAGCTTGTTTGCTAGCAGCTTCGATCTCTAACTTTTTATTTTCTGCTTCTATTTGCATCTGCATCTTTTTCTCTTCTCTCTCTGCTTGCATCTTTTTCTCTTCTCTTTCCGCTTGCATCTTTTTCTCTTCTCTTTCCGCTTGCATCTTTTTCTCTTCTCTTTCCCCTTTGCTTCTTTTTCTCTTCTCTTTCCGCTGCCCTATCTTCTCGTGCTATGTTTTCTAAATGTGTCTTTTGTGCCCATTCTGAAAGTTTATCAGCGGTATACCCTAGTTTAATTCCTAACTCGATGCAATGTTCTAATGTTGACATCTTGTAAATTTAGCTAATGTTAAATCTGTAGTAATTAAATCCCTTTGAAAATATTTTTAGGTGTACACAAATTGGTTATATCCCTTAATTATTCACATTCACCCTTTCTATAGAATAAATTCAATGGTCATAAAATTTGCATGTATATGTCATAAATTGCAATACATAGAAAAAATGTTACATCAATGAAAAAAAAAATGGTGAGTATCGTTTAGAGATGCAATGAGCATGAAATGGGACTTATCTTATTTACTGGTTTCTTGGCTGTAGTGTTGTTTGGTTCCCCTATTTTCTCGCCACTGCTGGAGAACAGTTTACATACACACAATCTTTCGCGGAACAATCTGATGTTGGAATTTAAAAAAAAACATTAGTAATTGTCACTGTAATTGTCCAGTCATGTCAATGTCAAATTTCATGAACATAATTCGTAAATACTTTTCTAGAGGGACTACAATAGCTCATTAATAGATGATACGATAGTAGCTGCAAAGTTCTAGATTTTGTTATGTACGAAAGTTGATATATTTTACTTGGCAAAACCAAGAGCTGTCGGGAAAGTGAAGCTTGTGCTTGCCAAAACCGGCTTGGCCCCCAAATAGCCTGTCACCGTCCTAGATACCTAGGGGAATGAAACCTGGGTTCATACAGGCAACAAACTCCGTTCTGATACTATTTGATATCATTTATTTACAGTAAGCTGGCGAAGAATGGTTTTCGCAGCCAACTACTTTCGAGTTGCACACCACAGGAGTTTATAACAAAGCAATCATAAAGCAATCATACATGGTCATTACAACAAACTCTATCATCTATCTATCTAGTGAGTAACACTCCTAAATACACTTGTGTTCAATCTAACACGTCCCCCTTAAGTTAAGCCCTGTTGCTTGTTCGATGTCCAGTCGGCGTCTGCCCTCTAACGTGTCTCGATCGGACACGGGCTGTAACTCTCCTCGAGCTTCTCGTGGAACAGGTCCTGGCACGCGGTCAGCGTGTCCACGGAGCTGTAGGCGAACTGACCTATGCTTCTCGAAGGCTCTCGATTGTTCGAGCATTCGAGTGTGTCTCCCTTGTATTGGGGTTATGCCCCTTATCTAATTCCCTTCTATCTTTATGTTTCTACCGACTCCATGTGAGACTCTGACACAAGTAAACCGGTACTGCGCTTGACACATCTTTCAGAGGCTAGCGAAGAGAGAGTGAGGAGGAGAAGGCGAGGTGAGATAGGGAGCAAACAGGCGACAGTAGACATAGTGATTGACAGTTAAAATGAAATGAGTGCTGTCATCTACACGGAAAAGGCAGCTGTTTTGTCGTGCTCTCTTGACAACAAAATTGTGAGAACTGATGTCCTAAGCCTCGCGATAGATGGTAGAAGCGTCAACAGAGAGAACACACTGAAGTATCTGGGAATCACATTTGACAGGAGCCTGTCCTTCAAGGACCATGTGGAGTCGGTTGTGACAAGATCTCAAAAGGGACTCAATGCACTTAAAACTATGGCTGCAATGGACACAGAGCAGAGAATGCTCTTCACACCATACCAGCACTTGATTCTCTCAGTGATTGATTATGGACTAGGACTACTCACTGTCTCAAAGTGTCAATTGGTGAAATTAGAGCGCATACAGAAAGAAGCTATGCGGGTCATTCTGGGATGCACCAGAGACACCCCAGTCGTGGTATGCGTTACATCCTTGGTTTACCGACTGTTGCTGGTAGGATCAAGGTGATGCAGGCGAAGGCATACCTCAGAGTAATTGCTGCTGACACAGATCACCCGTTGCATGAGGCGCTGGACGTAGTTAATGGTCAGCGACTGATAAGAGGGAAATCATGGATGGCTCAGGCGGAGGATACGATCAGACATCTTGAATCTTGCATCTTGCATCGTGCATCTTGAAGAACATTAGGCGAGGAGAGGAATGGGTCAGAGTACCAGCGGAGCAGTCAGACTTGTGCAAAGTTATAATCACATTGAGCCGGGAGTGCAGGGAGTGGCCAGCAGGGGCCACGGAAGTGGAAATCCAGCAACTAATTCAGGATAACGCTCGCCCGGGTGATGTGATTATATACACAGATGGTTTGGTGTTGAGAGGCAGGAGAAGCGCATGGGGGTTCTTAGCAAAAGCTAATGGTCGCCGTTTGGTGCAGGAGAACCTGGCATATGATACCACAACATCTAGCTTAAGAATGGAGGCGGAGGCGGTCAGTGCAGCTTTCCGCTGGATGGAGAATACGATACACACACATATCGTGATTGTAACTGGCTCAAAAATCATGGTGAGTAGGGTGAGGACAGGCAAGCTTCGTGCAGAGTGACTTGCTTCGTTTCGGAAGTCACGGGTGAAAAGCATCGTCTGGATCTTTTCTCCGGGGCATGCTGGTGTGCTGGGGAATGAACAGACGGACATACTGGCTGGCTCTGCAAAACTTGGTGGAGTATTGATGCATGATAATGCAGACGTGGTTGCGGCCTTGTGGGAGCACGTGTACACCTCGGAGGAGCAAATGGATCATCATGGTCTGGCAAGAATGAGACAGCGAGGGGTGACGAGGGGATCTAGCCGACGATCGACGCTCAGAGGAATGGCGAGACGGACATATAATCAGATTGCTACAGGTACTATTAGTGTTGGAACTCTTCGCTGGCTGCTGAGGATGGGGACGGAGCGCTTATGGGAATGCCCTGAATGCTGTGATGTCGGTTCCTAAATCAATCAATCAATAAATCAAACCGGTACAAATATGTCAGAACAGTCATAACATCGGATGGGAAATGTCTTGTAGAGATTAGAACAAGAATCGCCATGGCGGAGGTAGCCTTTTGCAAGATGAAAAACATAATGACCAATAAAAAAAATGTCATTTGCAACGAGACAAAGAGTGTTGAGGTGTTACATATAACCTGTGCTTTTGCATGGATGTGAAACGTGGACAATGAACAGACAGTTTGAAAAACAACTGACGGCTGTGGAAATGAGGTTTCTGAGGAAAATGCAAAGCATACCATGGACAGACAGAAAAATCAATGACCAAGTCCTACAAGAAACAAATGAAATTTGTAAACTGATTAGAGAAATTAGACAAAGACGGTCACAATATTTTGGTCACGTTATGAGAAGAAATAAATTGGAGAACTTGGTGACAACTTGAAAAATTGAGGGGAAAAGAACAAG